>VXAZ01005984.1:529518-609442 GCA_013399875.1 Gymnorhina tibicen | reverse complement strand
TCCCGGCCGGGTCCGTGCGACGCCAGCCCCCTGCTCATACCCGAGGGAGGGAGAGCATCGGAGGCGGCGGCGATGGGCTCCTGGGATCAGAAGAATTCCACGCTTGGGAAATGACAGCCCTCAGCACAAACCTCCTCCTGCCCGGCGGCAAGTCCTCCTACAGCACCTTCCCTGAAAAACGTGTGTACGTTACCTCCTGCCATCAAAATCATTGGTTGTGCACACTCCTGACTCCATACCGATGAGTAACTCAACCTGAGATTCCCACTTCCCACAAGACCATGTGTGGTGAGACAACAGCCTGCCTCCCTCCCTCCCTCACCTCCGCGGAGCACCCTCTTCTTCCTCGCTGGAGTCCCGGGGACTCCTCCGGCCATCGAGTTCCTCCCCTGGCTGTGGCGAGGGGCAGCCAAAATTTCTTTAGAAGGGTTACTGCAGTGCAAGAAACACAACGCGCATAACTTTTGTTTGTAATCTTGGTAATAAATCCACTTGCATATCAAATTATCATAGTCACTGCAGCAGCCCCGAAAAGTTATTCCACGGTTGATTTTTAATTTTTCATACACATATATCTATATGTCATCAGCACTTCCACAAAATGTATCCTTCTTTCTATCTGGACCCTGAAATGCAGAGAAAATGTATGAAAAATTTGCTCTGATTGAAAGGGGAGGAGGGGGAGGAAGAAAAACAAACCCTTCTTCATGTGCTACTATATTCCATCTCTGTTTCCTTGACTTCAAGAAACTTGTGCAGAAAGACAACTAGGATTTTTTTATCATAACTTTAAAACTTAATTGTTTGGAAACTAACTCAAAACCAGGTTGCGCTTTTTAAATTAATTTTTCATTTTGAAAGACTCTTCAGCTTTGAAACTCAAACAGCCAAGGTGTAAAGGAGCCATAGCTGGTTCACAGCAACACTGTTTTGTCCTCCAGTCAAAAATTATCCTCCTTCTTTTCAATGCCAATCTCCACCAACAGCCCCTGTTAAGATCTCATCCTTCCCAAACCCTGAATGTCCCCCACCCCAGGTGTTCTGCCTCACCTGTGAATTCTGGCTTGCAGAAGTGAGTCAGGAGTGTCAGAATTTTGCCGAAGCTGTTGGTGCTCGAACACGCTGCATCAGGGGTGTTTTTCATTAGCACTGAGAATGATTCATGTGAACAAGGATCACTGACCTTGACCTCACATGCCCAGATACACCCTGTGGTGATGAATGTAATAGAATAAACAGTTAGATATGGCTGCTTAGTCCCTCTTGCAGTGTTGTTCTTGCCCAACTCTATTGCTCTAGAATACAAATAATGACTCATTTGCTTACCCTCATAATATCACATTTAGAAACCTGCTATTCATCTCCACTTGAAGGGTCTTGAATAAATATAGTCTCAAAATGGCTGATTTAAATCACATATATTTTTATCACTTGACACTGTTTCTGTTGTTATTGATAAAGACTACACAAGTGGGTGTGTGGTGTATCGTGTCACTGCTGAGTTTTTTATAGTGAATGGTCTTTTGTTAAATCTACTTTTACAGGAGTATTTACACAGGGGAGAAGGAAGAAAGAAAAACAAAAGAAAATACATCTGGGGATATATCTCCTTTTGTTAAGAATAAGAAAATCCTACAGCAATTATTTGGAATGCAAATGAAAAATAGAATATAAAAGCATTTGGTAGAGAGCAATATTTTTAAATGATGTAAAAAGATATTGTATATAAAACAAAGTATTAGTGAGGAGGAAAAGTCTGCAGTAGTTGTATGCAGATTTAATATTCCAGAACAGCCTTAATAAATGGCGGGGGGGGGAGAGGGGGGAGGAGGAAGAAGAAAAGAAAAATAAGACTTTTACCAATCTTACATATCTAATTTGTCATTGTGAAAAGAGGTAACTTTGCAGAAGCTTCCACAGCTGAAAAAACATATTTGCAACCCCTCCATGAAAGATTGATTTTTCTATTGTCAGCATTAAATATTTTTCTTTTTTTTAGAGTAAAGGGACAGAAGTATTCTTAAATATTATTGTTCAGTGTACTACCTGTGATTTGACAGATCATCACACTTCATCATTTGCCAACAAAAGGTGGAACTGATAATATGAGAAGCCTCTGTTGAAAAGCAAAGTGCAGATATAATAAAATTAAAATACTGAAGAGTTACTTCTATGTTTCATACTGTCATTTCTTTAGCATGGCATCATAGGTTTCAAGCTAATTTCTGTTTAGTCTTATGTTTCCTGCTCATTTAGCACTGAAGATGCACAACTGTCTTTGTGTATTAACTTGGGGCTGTTTTTTCCGCTGGCAAATGAGTATTTGGGTGTCATATCAGTATGTTTACCATGTGCTTTGCACATAAGCACAAAACAGACTGGTGGTTTGAATACGTGTTCTAAATTTTGCTTTTGCTGAACAGACTTGTTCAGAACTTCACAAATAGGACCACTGCCATACTTGCTTTTTTGCTTAGGCATCTGTTGTTTTACCTAAGAATATTATGGAAGCATTTCCAATAGTACCAGTTCTCAGTGCTGAAATTATTATACTTGCTTCCTTTGGAAAGGGAAATACACAGTACATGATGTCTTGTCAGACTCTCTGAGGATATGACCCCAAATTGGGAAGGCTTCAGCTGTAAGGTAGCAATTCACCTCTAATCCAGAAGCCTTGGACTCTTCCGTCCTCTTCCCAGCTTCCACTCCAATACTCGGTGTCAACATCCTCATAATTTACCATTAGCATGAATTTTCTCTTAGTGTTATTTTTGTTCTGATGACATCTACTTCTCCCAACCTGGTCAAATTGAGAAAAGCAGTTCACAAAATTGCACTGATTCCTTGCAGACCACCACCTCGCATTCCACGTGGGAATCTGTGCCCTTCCAGAAGATGCCTTAAGGTTATGAAGCATTACAAGAGATTTTGTACAAATCACACAAACGCTGAATAACAAGCAGCATCTCTTTTGCTTTTTCCTTTTATTTTTTCCTGCACTAACTTACCTGTCTGCAGCTGCCCTACTCTGCTCTGTGCAGGTGCAAAGCTGTAATAAAGCAGCTGAATCGGCACTCATCCCCCAGCTTGCTCTTTCACAGCAACCTCAGCTGTTTCCATGCATTGTTTTGGGTCATCCAGAGTAGGCTCCTCTTGTGCTTCCTGGTGCTGGAGGAATTGGTAAAACAGCAGGGTGTCTTTGGTTGCAGCTACAACATAAGGCACAGAGCAGGAGTTAGGCTGTGGTGGCTCTTGCCTTGATAATAGCAATGTCCACCTCTACCACAATTTTATAATCTTACGTATAATCCGAGTCTTATTTCTTCCATGTGCCGGGGCAGCTATGCATGCACAAGTTCAGCAAGGATACTGTGCCTGCACAGAGGGCAGCAGGGATCCCCACCAGCCCAAAACCATAAGAATGCTCCTGGCCAGGGTTGTTTGAGGTAGACTTCAAGGCTAATCTTAAACAAGTCGTGGTTTTGGCTTCTTGTACTCATAATTATTTCACAAACCTGGGGGTAGGTTTAAAGGGCTAGATAGAGTAATGAAAAAGAATGTGCAATGATGACAGTTCTTAGTACCAAAAGTCTAACAGAAAAAGACAGCCACTACAAGCACGTTCACTGAAGGAGAAATAGTGACACCCCCGTATCTACAAAGTTTAATTTTCAGGTTACATATGCAAAAGTTGAAGTCCACTTGAAGTCCCAGAATCTTTCTTTCAAGTGTAATATTGTTTCTCCTACTTCTAGAAACTAGGGGAAAAAATAGATAACTGAAACAATGTCACACTGCAAAGCAACATTTTTGTTCCCTATGCCCTTACCTGTGCTTCTCTCCACGCACCTCTGTTCCTTTAGCTATTACTCGTAACACAGAAAAGTTTTCTAGCAAGTGGAAGTGAAGGGATTCATTTCCAACGGGTAGTACAGAAGATACGATTCATAAACTGCACCTACGCTTTTCATGCTGCATAGACTTTGATCCAGTTGACTGCAAAAAGCAATCAAGGGTCTGCCCAAAGAATCGGGGGTGCTGGAGAGATGCATCAGGCAGATAAATATGGAAATTTAGAAAGCCCACAGGATACAGCTTTGATCTTAGAGCATTTAAGCTACCACTCTAGAAGCTCAAATTTTAAATGATCCTATTACATATTGAACATCCTGCCAAAAGTTCATTTTTTTCAAACTTTTATTCAAATCTGATCAGAGGGAGTTACTTGAATCACAGCCCTGTCTCTGAAATGTTGTTGTGGGACAGACTTGTCTGCATGTTTTTGTCTTTTCATCCAATATACAGAAAAACTACAATATTTGTAATATCAAGTTCATTTATCCCAGTATTAATGCATAATATATTTCAATATTTCATTATATAACTTAAAGCAGGCTGGGGAAGCTGCATGTACAAATACATCACTAATACAATGAGCAAACATTTAGAGAGATAAAAGTATGTATTTCCAGGTACCACAACTTAGTAGCTCACGAATAAACAGGAGGTTTCTGAATGAAATAATAGTTGTAAAAGTATAAAGTATAAAATATAAAGTATAAAGAAAAACTGAATATTTACTGGTTTTTCAGGTCAGCCATGTTTCAGTGACTGTAAAAGAAATTTCTGTTTTCAAAGCTATGGAATTATTGCAGGGGTGCCTCTTGGTCCCTCATGTTAGCTAATGAAATAAATGCTACTAAAGAGCTGGAGCAAAAGACAGATAATACTTAGGATGTGCAAGAGGCAGGATCCCAAGAGGGCACACTGCTCTCAGGTATTTGCTAGGGCTTCTCCTCTGGATACCCTGAGGAGCAGGGTTTTAAATAAATATAGAGCAAAGTTATGCCCAGGGATCTTTGAGAGAAGAACTAGAAGGTCAGTCATAAAAACCAAAATTCAGCTTTTAATTACCACATAATTTAAGGAAGAACTAGCTATGCTAAGAAAGTTTGAAGAGATCTTTCTTTCTACTTCTTTCCCAAATGAAACTGAATTCAGTTCAATATCACTGAATATCACAATAGAATCTGAACTGAGAATTTAGTCCTTACAGTTGTGATTACAACTGTCCTTACAGAAATGTACATCTCATATCCTAACTAGAATAAAATATTTGTCCTGCAGTGGGAACTCACACTGGAGAAGAGAATTAAAAAAAAAAAAGAAAAAAAAAAAAGGAGAGAGAGAAAAAAAAAGGCAAGCTCTTTTTCACCTGTCTCCGTCTTAAAGGTTCAGTGAGTCAGACAGAACCTCAGCAGCCTTAGTATCTATTTGCAGCTCTGTAAGAAACTGCAGAAAACCCATTGCCAGGGGCTGCAAGAGGAACGTGCTGAATGAAGCATTACCTCTCCTGGCTGTGCATCTCCCTGCCAACAGCCACAATATCTGTAGCGTCCCTCCAGCATATGGCAGGTTGCAGGAACTTGCAGGAAACCTCATCCAGGTTTTATGGTACTAGCAGCTGTGAATTGTTTTGTTCTTCATTTCTGTGACCATAATTCAGGGTTTCATTCTCTATTCCATTGGAGTTATGCTTGAATATGATGTCTGGGATAGAGCCCTAACTGCAGTAGCCAAAAGCACATCAGGCACAGCCTATACCACATACTGAGCAGCATGTTAATGTAACCAAACTCATATAGTTATGGAGCTCTAATCACCCATTAAATTCACCACAACTGCATTATATGGCTTTTCCCTGGCTTTTAGTCTGAAAGTGTTGCTTTGGGTAAAGAGAACTGAGTAAAACAGATTTGCAACACTGAAAGACGTGTCTCAAAATTATATAACTTGGTCTGTATTTCCCTCTCTATATCAGTAACCACCTAATTCTTGAAAGAACGGCTACATTAATATTTAAAGTGTAAATAGATATCTAACAACTACTTAGCAATACATTCTGTGCACTGCTTCTATGTAACATCAAAGAAGAATATGGAATGAAAATAAGGAAATTCTTTTGGAATTAGGTGTACAGGAGATTCCTGATGATTAGCACAATTTTTTTTTCCTTTGGCTGGCTCTCTGCTAGTCAGCATTTAACTTTTTAAATTTGTAGTTGCCTTCATAATTCCTCAGGTTTCTTTGGTGCTCTCATTAGTCCCTAATGGAATAATTTCTGTTCAGCAACTATTGTCTATTCCTTTTAATTTTGGACTCATACAGTATCCAGAGGTCTTTTAGAGTTGAGGGGATGGACATAGCTCTGTCATATTCAGCTGCAGAATTCCAGGACATTGTCGCTGATGGCCTGACCATCAACAACAAAACATGTTGACAAGTTCCTAGGTTATTGCAATATTACTTCACGACACATCTGTCTTACTGCTTCCTTCTTCTTTGATGTGCTATAGAGAGAACTATCACACTACAATACAATATTTAACCTCCTTGAAACCTATTTGCTCTGAATAATAGACTTTTTGCAACTTTGCACTTTTGGCCTGCAGACGAAAAGGTTCAGAGGTGGAAGAATGACTTCAACCTCTCAGGAGACTGACCAATGTATCCTCTTTCTCTATGAAAGCTTTTTTCTTCATACGCGTACCAGAAACGCAATCTCGTCTTGGAGTCAGGAGGCAGATACTGCTAACGTTCACAATTATGATGTGTGTCAGGTCATGTGATGTCTAGTTGATTGGCACATCTCTAGGCTGACAGAGACCAGAACTGTGTGAAATGCAAGATGAGGGTTGTCAGCAGTTCTTCCCTGCTGCCTCTGCAGTAACAGGGGCTTTTACCACCAGGAACAGTTCTGATGGATATATTTTGGCCTTACCTGTTTGATCTTCCAGTCTTGGTCAAAGTCAACATTTCCACAGTACTGCATGAATGCAGAGTAGGAAAACAGTATGTATGTCCTGTGTAAGAAATGGGGACAAGAGACTAGAAGCAGCTTCTAATTCACCCAGTGCAAAGCTGAGCTGTGTAACACACTGCTCCCAGGAGCCAGTGCCCTGTTGATGACCACAGGAAAGCAACATTACTCTCCAAGGTTGCTTTAGCCTGTCACAACCAGACTGTGCCTTTCCTACAGACTAGAGATAAAAACACAATTTAATGTTTGACACCTTTTGAGTTCCCAATACATTTTTCTCAAGTTCAAATTTAATAGCCACAGGACTAAGGGATATGGAAATACATGACACGTCAAATACAGACCATGGAACTACTTGACTTTTAAAAACCAAAAAACCACAAATAGAGTTGGTAATAATGATGCATGTCTTCCTATTTTTTTCTGTTTAACTACAGTAAAACTAAGAAATGCTATGCACATAACTGTTTCAAATCTGCCTCTGCTATTTTTGTCTCATAATTTTCAACAGGAATACATTGTATCTTTCAGGATTTCATAATCCTATATCTATCAGAGGCATTCCCTATATAGATACAGAGTCATATTCATCATGTGTAACTTACTTGTTTCTTAAAAAGCTGGTAGTTCGTCTCCACTTTAGTTATTCCTTGGCTTATGCTAGTAAACCAAGCAATGATTCCTATCAGTAATCAGAGAGTTAAAAGTTAAAACAGTTGTTCTTAATGTGTTTTTTAATCCCATGGGATAGCTCTGTTAGATGTCTTAGATATAATGGCAGAAAAGATCATTCTAGGTCACTCCATACCTCAAAATACAGGAAAAAAAGCTAGCATTGCTAAAACCAAAAACGTAAAGCATATAAACCAGGCTATATATTTGTTTTCAGAAATCAAACTCAATAAACATTTCAGCACCACTGCATACACACCCCCACACAACACTAAATAAATATTGATAATTCAAGTCTACATACTTAGAGTCCCTCTTCACTTATTGAATAACTCTGCACAGCACTGCTCTAAGAGACCTGAGACAAAAACTATGAATATTAAAAGCTGCAGCAGTTCAACAGAACAATGCAACACCCTCTTAGACTTAGGTGCATCTGGCACTACAATCAGTTCTTTCACTCACACTTAAACAGCAACATTACAGAAGAATTCACACAGAAAGAAACAATTTCTAAAACATATCATGTTTTGATCTACATTTACATAATTTGCAATAGAAAAAACAACAGAAGATATGGGAAATGCTGCACCTAATAAAGTCAAATTACTTCAAAGGATTTGGGAATATTTTAAAAATATTTTGAACAATATAGTATTGAGGTACACTCAACATTAGATGAATAAATGTAAAGGGCCTAGTAGGAATATGATAAACCCAAAGCACATAAAATATTAGCTAATGTTCCCATCCCCTGGACTGGGTTAATATCTTCTACATCCTAATCTCAAATACAGAGAAACTCAGTTTTGACCAAAGCTCAACTTACCTTGTTTAATTTCTGCTCCTGACTCTGTCAACAGGAAATTTGCCTCAGTAAAGACAAAGGAGACAATCTTAATGCATAGGACATATCAAACACAAAGCACAATTACCTAAAATTAGGGAATGCAATGTCTAAACTATAAACATTTCACTACCAAAAGAGTCAGTTATGTCGTGCTATGGGTCTATGAGCAGACCTATCTTCAAGGTGGTTCGAAGTGAACTTTATTGAGAATTAGAAACCTGGCAGTTCACAAAGCTATTTAGAGACTCCTAAATGTAAAATACATAAATACTGCAGGGAGCAAAAGGAAAAATTCCACAGCTCTTCCTAATGAAGTGATGCTGATTTTTTTTCCTATGACATAAATATTACAGTTATTTATCATGTAAGAATTTATATCTCATATAATAAGTATGATCTATAATCAGCTAAAATCCTGAAAACATGCCCCATCCTTTTGGAAAAGTCTTTAGGGTCAACGGCCAATATCCATTCCTAAAACAGATGTAATTCTAATTCTTAAATGACAGAAAAGGGTTTTGAACCAGAGTTTGTCACTTTCTACATAAGTATTTTACCCATTATAAAGGCTACGGACTAAAAGGGAAATTTCTTTTTTTAGCCTTATTTTAATTTGAAACTAAATTTAAAATAGTGGCCCAAGCTACATTTGTGAGGCAGACACCCCTTTATTACTCTTTAGACATGCTCCCAAGAGATCCTGCTAAATTGTTTTTCACAGGGCATTTTAAACATCTGCATCTGGATTCTGACTGAGCTTTTATACAAACCAGGTGCCAAGTTGGGTGCCTGCACTCCAAGTCCCTGATTTTGCCTGGCTTCCAGTGAAAACTCAGAAAGAACTTCAGGATTTTCAGGTCAACCCTATAAGCATTTGTTCTTGCAAGCAAGGGATTTGTGGGAACAGTCCTGCAACTTTTCATGTTCCCAGTTTCAAGTAGCAGAAAAATGTAATAGACCATTCTGTGGTTTTGAGATCATGATGAATAAGGACGGAGTGCCAGCAGTTTTTAAATAATTTCGTTCACTATTAGACATAAGAGTGCAGTGGAAGCTTGAACTAAAACTTGCTTCCCTTGATTAAATATTATCCCCTTGCCATTCTGAACTACAGCCTATAAGGAAAGCCCTGGAGTACATGCTTAAGCACGCATACAGTCCCATTAGCTTCAGTGAGCATAATGAGAAAACCAAATGAGAGTTTAGGCTTAAGTTATTATTTTAACATTGTTCAGAAGGACTGAACCATTAAATGTTTCTTTGGAGAGATATATTGAAGACATTGTTCTCAATTGTGTTTTTTTTCAGCAGAGGCAAATTTTGTCTGATTAATGGCAAATTGGAGGTTTTCACAAACAAGGGAATTGTTCAAATGACATGGATTTATAGGAAGCTGTCGGCGGACTGAGAAAGTTGAAAGGAAAAAATCCCTATGTGTTGATGTGTAAACAACATCACATTTAAGTTTTTATTATTAAAAATTCTCTTTCTTATCTGGGAACATTTGAAAAACTAACAATATGGATAAAAATGCTTGTAGCCTTAACATTTTCATAGGTTCAATAACTGATACCCAGTAAATGTTATTTAAAGTGTGGCTTCTTTTTTCACCCTAGGGGAAAAAAAAAAATCAGTATCCATTTGCAAAGTCTTATGGCATCACATGATTAATCCTTTACACCATGCCGGAAACACATGTATAGCAAATCCTCTTCATCTAATTAATTAGAAATGTCGTATATAGCTGCCAAGGTACACTCAATGTTCACCCTAGGGGTAATAGAAGAGAAAATATTAAATTGTTAGGTTTTGATAGGCAATATTCTACTGGCTTGTAACTTGTGAAGTTATTGTACAAAATTTCATTCAGAAGTCAAACATTTGACCACATAGTAGCAATACAGCTGTCAAAAATATAAGATTAAATGCCTCTTTTTAACCCTTTGGTTTTTCGCTTCTAGAAAAGACCATTCAAGATCAAACTGTAAATTCACTTTTTTGTTCTTAGTCATTAAGAAATAGCAAAAGATTCAGTTACTGTCTGTTTTCAGATTTAGCTTCTGGTCTAAGAAAATTTTTGTTTTCCCCCTCAAAAAATCAGGTTGATCATTTGCACTGCACATGTTATATTTAAATGCTAAGTAGTTCTTTTTATGTTATACAGCTAGGTGTGGAAAAAGCTCCATTTTTTATCACATAACTCCAGACTCAGACTGCTGTCCAATCAAAACGATTTTTTTGTGTGTCTAAGTGGCAAACCTACACATATATGTTGCAGGTCCACATACAATGAATCATAATTTCAGCTTAAAGACAAATTTCTTTAAACTGTTGATAGTGAAAAAGCAGCTGTTTCGTAGTAGGGAAAAAAAGTATCTTAGAAATTATTTCAAACAAAATGGTTATCATATTTAGAAAGGATTCTTCTCCCCTCACCACCTCAATCGAGCTTGGGAATCTTAGTCTGTTTGTGCCAACTTTGCCTCAATGACTCATTCTAATTAGGCTTTTGGATTTAGTGTTTGTGTTGTTCTTTATGTTCCATGGTGCTGTGCCATTTTTAGAGCACAGATTGTATTTTTCTTAATAAAATGGGATGTATAGAGTCCTTCAATCATATAGACTTACTCAGCATCCCTCTGGTCATGTACAAAAACCTAAAAAGAACTGTTTAAAAAGTGGGGGTGGATCAAAAAAGCAATTAAATTGGGTTAATTGACATGATTCTGGACTCAAAAGTGTTCACTTGGCTCTGAGTCCTGCGATTAATGAAGTATTTGTTTGCACAATCCATCTGTGTGTAAATGCTTGAGAAAAAAAAAACAGACAGAAAGTATAAACACAGCTTTTAATAGATCCGTTAACAAATAGATAAGTTGACATTTATCTTTGATATGTCAACTACACATGAATATCATTAGTACATTTACACGTGTCCCCATAAATTTCCCTTGAGCACATAAGGCTTTTTTTTTAATGCACTTGTCGTTTCAGACCCAACCTGTCAGTAACAGCACAATCTCCAGCCAGTAGAAATAGGAAATCCTCGAACAGAAGCTGTAAGAAAATCTTCTTAAGGCAAAAAAGAAAATATTTTCCCTCATCCTCTCATGTCTGTTGATAGGATGCCCTAATGTCAATTGCAAAAATTGTTATCCTTGGATATCCCTATGGAAGAAACAAATTCCCTTCTTGGCAGAACAAGTGCTTCATCTTTTCAGTTGTCTGGTGCAAATACACTCAGGTTGAGCATTCTGCCATGTCTGTGAACGATGAAAAGCCATATAAAGTGGTGTCCTTGTAAAATATACATTCATGTGGAACGTGCAAAAGGCACCCAGAAGTGCATATTCTCTGCATTGTCACAGTGCCTCACAACTGTGGTTTTTACCAGGCCTTTCAATTCCCAAACTCTTTCTCTACTTTGCATGCCATGTCACTTGGGATTCCTGTGGTAGCATCCTTGGAGAGCTGGTGAAAGAATCTAGATAAAATTAGTAGTTTATAAATTCCCCTCATTTTCAGAAACCCTTTTGTCCCACTGAGGCGCAGACATTCACTGCATGGGGGAACTGAGGCTACTCTCACATGGTGTTTCTCACATACATCTTTGGTTGCAAAGCTGACTCTGGCCTTTGTACAAAAAGTCACCTTTTGCCTTTAGGTGGCTAGTCCAAACATACATTTCAATATTAGCCAGTCTTCCTAGGTATTATGCCCCAGAGCTAGGGATTTTGCCATTCTATTGGTTCATGATTTGTGTCAACCAAATCTTTAAAATTCCCGCACAGTAATGTTATTCAGTGCAATACCTCTATCATTTTCCTTACTCTAGCTTTTATCTTACCTTGTACCGTTTTCTACAGCTTAGTGCACTGCTCTGTGATCCAGACTGGAGCTCTGTATGTCTTCTTCCTAGTAACTGGGGGTTGCTTTTGCATTAGAGTACTCTTTACTTTCCGCAGTCTAAGCTTAGGAGTCACTTCCATGACTTCACAAATACCAGGCTTAATACTGAGTCACAAAAGAGTGTGTTTTGTCCAAGAGTCCAGGGAATGTATATTCCTTATCAGGCATCCAAAAAATTTTCAACTGTAAGTTGTGAGATTTCCATTCTAAATCTGCAGTGGGTACAATGTCAAAAACAGTCGTGTGTCTGAACAGGAAGTACAGACACATCCATCTGAACAACAACACTCTCAGCTCTTTTGGAATATTCCTAAAATGGGTAACCAGCCTTGGCTTAAATAAGAATTAAGAATACATTGGCAGAGAGAGAATGTTTCTATGAACAGATTTAGAGGAATCCCTCTCTCTTTTTGTGTTTATAGGTTTATATATGTGTATATAGCCTTATATGACATGAATGTGTTTTTGATTACACTGCACTGTGAAGTTAGTACAGGTGGTGTTTTGCAAAGATAATTTTGCTGTAGGATATGGAAGACATATATTGGACATGGCTTTGTTCAACAGCAAACGATTTTATATAGGTTTGGTAGCTTCCTACTTTTTACCTATATTCTGAGTAGGTAGATGAGCTAGAGCTGAGCTGAGCTGGTGTCACACCCACAAGCCAAGAGCAATAAGGAATTTGAGACCCAGCCTAGCAACTTCTGAGGCTGGAGCAAGGCTCAAAGTGGTGCAGCAGTGTTGTGCAAACTGCTTTTGTGCTAGTGTGCTGGTAAAATGCTGCACTGTACATCTTTATCTGTTCAATCCCACATTGATTCAGGGAGATCTGCATCAGGCTCTAGTGCTCAGGGTTAACATATCCTTATGGAAAACAAAGTAATTTCATCTGCTCTCCCACTGCTTGTAAAATAAAAGTGAAAGAGATCATACACATGGAGTACAAAACGCAGAACCAGAGAAAAATGGTTGAGTAGAGAGAGAAAAATGAAAATTACACTTGCTAATGGAGAACAATCTGCAAGCACTGACTGTTTAATCAAAATAAATAAACTAATCAAACTAAAAAAATGTAAAAAGCAATTTAAAAAAAAGGTTTTTGTGAAAATCCAATCACACAATCTAGTCTATCTTTTCCCAATGGGTCTTCATTTGCAAGTTAGATATTTACTGTTAGCTGGGTTGGCTTTTTTTCCCATAATTATCGTATTGGACTACATATTCTCCTCTTCACATACAATGCAAAAGTACACCACTTAAGTACTTGATAATGTATGCTATGTATCTTCAAAAACCATGGGAATGACAATTATTGCCCTTAATGTAAAGCAGAAATACTAAAATGCTACTTATTTCTATTTAAAAAATGCTCCACTTGCAGCTACAGAAAGGAATATAGAATTATCATTATGCAAAAATATGCTGTTGGACGTCACAGATTCTGTGTGTATTTTCACACACACACATGCACAGAAAAATGACAATTAGAAATGTTGACATTTCTCTTACATTACAACATTTTAGTACTTTTCCATTTTTGCATTCTAAAGAAATAAGCGTAATTTATAAGAATCTCAGTGAGACGTTCTCCTAGGCTTTTAAAATGAAGTGTGGTCCACACTCCACACCCCTTAGGCTACACTTTCCTTTGAAAAGAGGTTCTATTACATCAGAGTTTTCACCTCTAAACAAAACGAATATGCTCATGCAAATTACACATTATTACTAGATGGTCTTTAACTTCTAACATTTTTATTTCAATATTTGGGAAGGAAAACAAGGTGTTTAGCTTTGTTAACACCAATTTTGACTACAGATTACTCATCTACGTTAGTTGAACTATTTCAAAGCAAATTCAAAAAGCAACATCAAGCCAATGTTCTTTTTACAGCTTTTTTTAATTTAAAAAATCCTATATTTGCTCTGATAGAGAAAAAACAGGCCAGATTTATTTCTATTTTTTTCACTGACACCAACGGAAATCACATCACAGCTGAAATGAGCTCAGATTGATTGAATCTGTAACACAGCACCACATCTATGCACACCTTAATGTGTACACTGAAAGCTGATTGTTCCACTTCTGTGTCATATTATGAATCTGACCCTGATGTAGTCACAAGAAAAAAACCCAAACAAACAACACTGGAATACATGACCTAATTTAAAGCAGATATCTCATTGATTTCAGCCTCATGGCCCAGGGGCAAAAGGTTCAGCACTGCTGCCAGTGAAGTCAGTGGCAAAAGCCCTACTGGGTGCACTGTGAGTTGTTGGTTATTGTGACAGGCTTGCATCAGAAGGACATTGAGTGAAATATCAGCCCTATCCGTGTCAATGGGATTTTTGACATTTGCCAAGGAGGAGGACCAAGATTGCATTTGTTACATTGGCAAAACTAGAGCCAAATAATTACTGTCTCCCTTCCTTCCTGGATGGATTTTGCTGGCACTGACTGCTAGCAGATTTCTCAGAATTCTTTTCTTAAAAATTTTCCTATCTTCAAGAGCTACAAGTAACTTTTACTTAATTTTTGTGTATTTATTTTTTCCCTCTAAATCTTTTCTGGTCTCTTTTATAGAACAACTTCTTTTCTCAACCTCTCTGACTCCAAGCAGTGTGATTTTGGAGTCACGCAGGTAGCACAGATAGATTCATAGTTCAGGGGATTTAAGAAACTGAATGACATTGGGGAAAACTCTCTATTTCATTATTCAGAGGATAAAATCAAATTAGGACAATATTTTAAAATGTCCAAAAATTTTGATTAGTTTAAGAGGTAGTCATTAGCTACTGTTATAAGCAATATTTATAATTTTCAGCTCCCCTGTAGGTCTTTCCTGTCCATAGATACCAGTAGTCTATTATTTTCTTAATATCTTGTTCATTTCTACACCAGTGATAAAATTAGACCAGAACTATTTTTTAAGGATCCCTCAATAGGTTCTAGAGAAGAATTAAGATGCAGTTGTAATATTGAGGCCAATCTCTGCTTTTCAAAAACTTACCATAACTTTCCTATCAAAATCCATGGTATTATGAGATGACTTGGCATACACTAACACAAGTAAACATATTCAGTAATGAGACAAGAAACCAAAATATTATATAATCATGAGATAATGATAAAAGCTTAATATCTAATGATTCATTATTAATTCTATAGCATGTGTATAGTCTCCTTTTTTAAGAATCTGAGGGGGAAAACAGATTTTTTTTTTTTTTTAAAGATAAATTACTTAAGGATTTAATGTTCCTGAAACTTCTTTAATGCTGCTAAAATGACAGATATGCTGTTAAATTTCCTTCCACTAATTAAAAAGTATCCTTTGATCAATGAGTTGGGTTTGTCTGCTTATGGCATTTTAACACATTACTCCATTTAATACAGCATTATTTTAAAGAGAAAAAGGCCAGTAAGGGCCATTTCTTTCTATCTTTCTTCTTTCATGTTGACATCTTTAGGAAGAATGGAAATTAAAATCTTAAGTTTTACAAGGATTTTAAAACCTTTTCTTAAATGTTGCAATTCACATGGAAATTTCTGGTTATCTGAAGGCCAAAAACAAAATCAGAAAGATGCCATGATACCCTCTCAATTCTGGTTATTATGAGAATATTGTTTCCTGACATAACTAGATTTTTTTCAATTGTAATTGCAATCTAAAAAATTTCAAATAATGTGAAAAGAGTATTTGGGCTGTAAGGATGAGTTTTATCCTCATATCATCACCTCACACCTCAGATATCTATTTAAAGCGGTAGAGTGCAGGATAAAATACAGTCTAATAAGGAGAGAGAAATTAGATGTTCAGTGAAGGAGTGAGAACAAAAGGAAGTTTTGAACAACTTATGTCACGGTACCTGTGACAGCATTCAAAACCTTCTTGTTTCACATCTAAAGAAAGAGAGGGCAGAAGGAGCCACCTCCAAAAACGACTTTCTAGATGAAGAAAAAGTGGGTGACTAAGACCATCCCTCAGCCTGGCAGTCCAAGCTATCTGTTCTCTCCTCACCAAAGCTTAGATAAGCAACATCTGTGCACCATATTTCTACAAGTATAAAGGAAACATCACTACTTTAACTATCTGAGGTTATCTATATTTCCCTGGCATACCAAGTAGCAAGACTAAAAGCTTTGCTTACTTGGGAATTACCTGGTATTGCAATTTATGATTCAATTGAACAGTCATCTTATGGCCTACAGTTGGTGTTTTTATGTAGAATCGCACATGTATTAGATGTTTAAGTTTATTATTCATGTAAAAGAAGATTAAAATGTTTGCAGGTGAACAATGTCTTTAAAAAGCTGTTGAGATAGGAAAATGATCAAATACCAGGCAAGATTTTATACCTAGTGAACACTTTATATCAGCATTTTAATACTTCTGCAAAGCAATAAAGCTGGAAATAGAGTGAAGTAATTCTTAAATTGAGTAGAGTAGAAAAAATGCAATTTTATTCTAGATTTTAGCCCAACATATAATGTCAATGAAACCTACGCAGTTTGAACACTATACCCAGTACTGAGTGAAAATAGACAGTTAAATTAATCCCTAATGTTAATGTTGAAATCACTGGAATTGTGCCTGCTTACATTAGGCTGGAATTTTTTTTAGCTACTATGCCTTAAAGTATTTATTATCAACTTCATAAAATACACCATTTAAGAACATATGGCTTGGTAAAACATCACCCTTTGCTTTAATGTTTCTGGAGTTCGAGTTTATAAAGACTGTTTAACTGCTGAAGGAAGAAAATAGCTGAAGAGTGAAATCACCAGAAATGTTTGAGATATGAAAGCATTCTCACAAGAAACTTGCTTTTAAAGGCAGTCAGAGTACTATTAAAAAGACTGGTAATGGCAGCAGCAGCAAGTCAAGCATATACATACCAGTTAATGTCTGTCTGGGTAGCTCACAGCCCTCCACTCATCAAATTAGTGGATTTTTTGCTTTGATGACTATCATTCAGTCTTTGTGGCAAAGCTGCCCCTGCATAGGCACATCTTCATTTTCTTCTTCGCCCTTGAGGATGAAAAAGCACACTTGCATGTAAGTTGTTAGGTACTGGGAAGACATTTGTAAACAATCTCATTTTAAAAGGACAAGTCCTGAACCTCAATGCCAACTTTTGTTAAAGCAGTTATTTGATAAGCCTAAAGTGAGATTCAGAGGGACAGAAGAAAGGACACAGTCACTGCTAGGATATAATTTAGTGCTTAAAAAGGAACTTAGAAGCAGATCACAGCTATAATTCAGGCTAATGTTTCATTTCATTTTATAGGGAGTCATTAGAAAATGCTTTGAAGCATAAGAATGTCTGCTTGTTGGGCTTCGACTGGTCTAGGAAGGGAAGATATCAAACAATTTAATAGAAAGTTATGTAAAGATCCAGATTTCAAGATAAAAATAGCCAATGTACTATGCAGAAAATTATCATCTTTTCTGATGCCCTTGGGTTTTGCCCTGAAAGTGCTTACTCACTTAAAAAAAAAATCTTAATGTCTCCAAGCCCCACTTACTTTCTGATTAGAGTATTATAGCTTACATGAGTAAGCATTTGCAGGATAAGTGCTTTTGCAAACAGTCTGAGAGAGGCCAGCAAGTGAATGAGCACTGGAATGGAATGATCCATTTAGCTGTCCAGGAAGCTTGGGTATACCCGAGTCCTGCCCTGCAGGCAGTAAATTACCTTTCTGTGAGTAAGCAGGGCTTGTAATCAGCAAAGCCTCTTAGACATTTGCTTGTGCAACTACCATAAGTCTAAATAAATAAATAGCTAGCTGTAGGTGTCTGACAGCACTTTGGGGATCTGAAGGTCTGAGGTAGTTAAGCATAAGTAAAGTGATGGATTCAACTGGTTTGGACTTAGGAGGTACAAAGAAGCCTCCACATAAAGCCTGACGTGTGCTGTATCAAGTGGCACCTCAAGAGAGGAAAGGCTGTAGCCTCTGCACCTCAGAGTAAATCCACATCTATCTCCAAGAATCTAATAAATGTCTTTATCATGCTCAAACTAATCTGCATGAAAAGCATGAAAAGCAACAGAAGAAGATGTCCTTCTGTATCAATCATCAAGAATATAAAGGCAGCTATTTGAAAATCCAGAATTTACAACAATATATACACATATATGACCCGAGAAAGAGGAGGGGAACAGAAACAACAAAAGACTGTAATGTTCCAGTGATGCTAAATTTATTAGAAGGTCAGCATGGCTGTATTTCTGAGATACCAGAGATTTTTGCTTTCAACCCAAAATAATGAAATTTGGCATTTCACAGAATCACAGAACCACAGAACAGCTGAGATTATAAGAGGACTGGAGAGGTCATCTTGCTCAAACCCCCTGCTCAAGCAGGGCCACCTAGAGCAGGGCAGCCCAGAACCCTCTGCAGACAGCTTTTGAATATCTCAGCAGATAGAGACTCCAAAAACTCCCTGGGCAACATGTGCTGGCACTCCATCACTCTCACAGTGTTTTCTAATGTTCAAAGGGAATCTCTTGTGTTTCAGTTTGTGATCACTGACTTGTCACTGGGCACTTCTGAAAAGAACCTGCCTCTGTTGTCTTTGTGCCCTCCCTTCAGGTATTTACACACATTTATAAGATGCCCCTAAGCCTTATCCTCCTCTCCAGGATGAACAGTCACAGTTGTCTTAGCCTTTACTCACAGGAGAAAAGCTCCAATTCCTTCATCATCTTAGTGACATTTTGATGGATTTTCTCCTGCAGTTCCATCTCTCTGTTGTTATTGGGGAACCCAGAACCGGATCCAGCACTGCAGATGTGGCTTCACAAGTGCTGAAAAGAGAGTATCTTTATTTTACTTAAAGATATCTTAAAATATATACCTGGTAGAAAAGGGCTATTTTTCACAATTTACAGATATGTATTTGGGAAATTTTTCAGTACTAAATATAAACTAACAGGAAAGGGGAGAGTCTGTCATTATAAAATTGCTGGCATGGAGTAATAACTTCAAAAAAAACCACCATGAGGAAAAAAACAAACAAAAGAAAAACAGATCAAACAAGAAAACAATATGAAAAAAAGAAAGTTGCCCAGGGTTGATCTCTTCTAGTTGAAATGTATATTTCTATAAGTCGTACCTCTTACAGAGCTGAAGTATCAAACCAAAAGACCGCTGCACATCGGAACAGCGGAACATCAACACTTATCTGCAGAGAAACCAACAGACATAGTACAAGCTAAATAATGTAAAAAAAAGCCCATCTTAATTCATGCAGGAGAAAATTATCATTGTCTTGTCAAATCAAAGTATTACCTTTCTCAACATGGGCATTCCAGCTTCAACATTTATTATCAGATCATGCCAAAATCCTCAGGCAGTGAGCCGTAGATGGACCCTCTTATACAATGTTAACATATAAAAAAAGTTCTGCTCAAATTAACTTATAATTTCCTGTTGAAACCAGAGAAGAATGATAACTACATTAAGAGAGGGTTACTGAATTCATTATGATAATTGTTCTGAAAGCTGTGCAAGAAAATTCTCAATGCACACTGCACTCAGTACCCAAGTTTAGACACAAAATGAGGAATTTCAGAAGCCAGATGCAAAAACCGTACCACTTTGAAGATTTTTTCTTTCTGTATATTTGACGCAGAAGTGACTTATGAATTCAAGCACTTGCTATGAGACACCGAGACTCATCTGTCCTTCAGAACACAGCTTTCCAGACTTTTTCTACTTTCCAGTTCATGTTGCATTCTACTCATATCTTATATCCCTGAAGATGCCATTGTTTTCAGTGCTATTTGATACATGTAGGGTTTGATTCAGATGGTAGGCACCTTTGTGATTTTCAAGATTTATTCTGGATGGAGCAGCAAATGAGTCAAGTGGAAAGTCCTATACATGATCCCTCAGGAGCTTACCTTAGTCCTTGCCTACCATGCAAAGCTCAGAGACATTGATTTTACAGCTGGAAAAGGAACATTACTTGGTGTCTGTGGAAAATACATGACATTTCAAACACCCAACCAGCTTTTGTTGAGACCAATTCCTACTGAGGAAGCTTTTCACAAGTTCAATCAATATTCATCCTATGGCTTAGTAAACATCTCTCACAAGTAACAGGTTGACAGGGAGAACTGCTGCAAATTGTTGGCTCCCACTCACCACGTAGGATAGATAAAAAAACTCAGCTTGGCAGTACCAAGAGTTTGAGGAGAAATCCAGATGCCGTTTCTAACAAGAGCCAGAGCTGCTGTGCTCTACAGATTTAAGGAGGTGTGTGATGACTCTACCGAGCCCTTCAAGCCATGCCCATTTCCCCAAATCTGGAAAGATGCAAGAGAGAGTTCAGGCCCTCCTGCTGACACCAGTGCTGTATTCATCCCACACAGCATCTGCTTAAACTGCACACAGGGGAAAGATACAAGTTCCACAGTGTCAAAGGTGTTACTAAAGTCCAGGCAGACAACATCCACAGCCTTTTCCTCATCCACTAAGAGGATCACTTTGCCACAGAAGGACATCAGGTTAGTCAAACAGAACCTGTCTTTCATAAACTCATGCTGGCTCGGCCTGATCCTCTAGTTTTCCTGCACATGTCTCATGGTGGCACTCAAGAAGATTTGCTCCATAATTTCGCCAGCACCAAGGTCAGGCTGAGAGGCATGTAGGGTCTACAGATCATCCTTCTGACTAAAATGAGACTGTGGAGATAGAGGAGGAAAGAAAGATCCATGCATTTTTTTCTTTTTTTTTCTTTTTCTTTTTTTATTTTTGAGATAAAAACCATAGCTGAGCTCAACCAAAAACATCCTTTTCTCATTCGGTACTGGAAGCAAGACCACAAAAGCAATGCCTTTCATCAAAATTTCTTAACTCATTATTATTCTGCTCACAAGGCTATAAGCAAATAGCCACACTTGTTCAAAAAGTATGACTGCTTATTCACTCTGTCAAGCAGAGTATCTTAATGGGCAGCTAGGAGACTGTTTTTCCTAATAAAATGTGAACCAGGAGTCTGGGAAGCATTTTTGAACAAAATCATGTGTTTAACATGGAAAATACTCTATGAGCTCAGAGAAGTCAATGGATTCAACCAAATCTGGATTTGTCCCAGTGCTTTCTATCATTTGCAGTGATAATTAACATATTTCCAAGGCTGGCTCCAATTCCCCAGCTGACATCAATTATGCCAATAGATTCACAAGTATTAATTCTCTACAATAAATGGAAAAAGGAAAATATAGTTGCCAATATGCAAAGGTGCTAACTAAATGGCTTCCAGGATGTATCGTTCTTCAATGTTGTATAACTAGCCTACTTTGTTAATCTATGTCAGCAGCGTCAGCTTGCTGCTCAACTAATACAGATGTAAAAGAAACAAATCTTTACAAAAACAGGAGATGCTACAGCTTCAGCAAAGAAAACTGATCTGTTAAGAAGTTCAAATGAGTTTCAACAGGCCTTGGGGGCTGCTAAGTTTGGCAAAAATGAACATGTCAGGTTTCATTGAAAATCACTGCCTGGCTAAAATGGGATTTTGAAAGATGAGCCACCTGCTTTATTAATAACATCACAAGATTTTTTTGTTTGCTTTATAGGTGCAAGTTTGTGTTCCACAGATCATTTTAAAATGTGAACAAAGATTTAAAAACAACTGGAGTTATTTTTTAAGGATCTTCCCCCTCCCTGTCATCATAAGTCTCATAAATATAAGACTTTTGCAGCAAAGATTTCCCCTTCCTTCTGTTTTGGCTCCAGGGAATATCTACAGAAAAATAAAGCTGAATCTACAATATGAGGGAATCAAAACCGTAAAATGTGAGCAGCATAACTGGAGAGACTGCTGAAAGACCAGGCACAAATCTCACTGGGGGCAAGATGACAGGTACATTAAAACAGTCTGCAGAAAAGTTAAAGCCCAGAAAAGGCACAGCACAACGCAGAGGCAGATGGCAGAGGTCCATAAGCTAAAAGGTCACTACTTTAACATTGGTGACACCTGGTAACCTGCACTCCAGTCCAGTCAGTGGCAGGATGCAGGGAGGCCTGTGCTGCTTCGTTACAGCACAAGCATTTCTTGTCACTTTTGAAGCTTCTGTCCCAAACCCACGAGACACTGAGCAATCAAACTTGGTATAGCAAGACCTTTACCTACCATTCAAAGCAGCTGCCTCTCAGCTGGACCAAAAACAGTTGTTTATGACCATAGAGCAGCACTGATAACTTCAGACTGGGAAAAAAAGGAATAATCTTGTGTTCAACTGGGATGCAGTGGGGCATTTCACAGGCAGGTGTCACGGAGACAACACTGACTGGATGGGGAGTGTCAGGAAACTCACAGGGAATGTTTCTGCCTCCACATTTTGTTTTCTAAAACCTGTGGAAAACATATTTAAAATCTGTATGAATACGAACCTTAGATGCGGCACATTCATAGAATGAAGCAGAATAATATTGAGAAAAAGCAAAATGGTTGACCTTGCTTTTCCTGTTGAAGTTTGGATCAATTAGTTCTTGTGACTGACTACCATTCACAGCAGTTTTCTTCACTCATTCATGAAATTAAAAAAAATCTTTTTACCTCTATTTAAAAATGTGTAAAACCCAGCAAAATAGTATTTCCAGCTACTGCTTTCTTAGAAGAATAATGGGCTAAGAAAGAGCTATGTTCTGTCTACTTTTCCAAATCTCTTCTTGTTTTTCAGTTTCTAAACTATTAAAAATACTAATTACTTTATGAAGCATTTCTTTGTAATTGATGTTTATGTCCCTATATATATGTATAATCACTGAACTCAAGTCATTATTGAAGAAAATAATCTGACAGTAAAACAGAAGGCTACAGCTCCAGACAGACATATGGGAAAAAGCAATGCTGTATGAGATTTTCCATATTAGTCTGCTTTACCAGCAGAGAAATAAGGTGTGCCCCCAGAGTGACATTCATTCACCCCTCTACCCTTCAGAATACCGATATTAGATAACAACATCTTTATTCTGTTTGTCCGGAACAGTTATCTCAACCCTGCAGTACACACAATACAGTGAACAAGACACAAGGGCTGTCATCGCCCAGAACACAATGTTTTCTATCGGGTTTTGGTTGTGAGGGATGCACCATCCAAATTGGTCAAATTGCACTCAGCTAAACTGTTAGAGTTTAGCACAAGATAAATAATGTCATCATCTTTAGAACACACTCCAGAAACACATTAGAGTAGTTTGGGTTTTCGCTTCAGTCAGTACTGGCTGCCAGCAGTGGCACTAATGAATTTAAGTCCAGCAGCCTTTCGACTGATACCAACTTCAACCTAGCAGAAACTGCATGGATCTAGGATTGTTTTTAAATGTGGTGTGTGGTTTGAGGGGTTGAGAGGCTACTTATTATTGCTTGGAAATTGCTAATTTGTCAGAATTGTTTTATGAAGTCAGAGAGATTCCTGTGAAGCTTGTTCAGAGCTGAGGTAGATTTCAAACATCTCCTATTTGCCATTTATGGCCCCTGCTCTGCTCCTTTGCACCATGTCAGAGTACCTGGAATTTGGCAAAACTCAGGATCTCCAGCTGGCTGCTTTCCATCTGGCATATCCTGCATATAAAGCTCCTGCCTCTTTCAGGGGAAAAAGAAATTAATGAAACTGAACCTCATAAAAATTCTCTGTACAGTGAGTTGTGTTTCTGCTTACTGATATCACAAGATGCTGTAAAATTAAAACCATTCAGCCTTTCAGTTAGTGTTAAGGCTGTGTCAGTTTAGTAAATAAAATAAGCTGGGTGATGACTCAGCATGAGCACGTGACAAAAGAGACTGTAGCTGGGATGGATGAAGGTCCTTTTCTCTGTAATTCCTCCTTTACCAAGCACCTTGGCAACACAGCTCACTTCAACCACTTATGTTCTTTATGTCCATCTCCTTTCATCATTTCTGCCTTAAATGGATTATTCCTCTGCCTGAAAAACCTGCACTTATTCTGGACTTGTTCTCCCTCTCCCCAGCCTTGAGACCTGGTTTGTGGTCCTCTCTCATATTTCCCTGTTGATTCTTTGTTCCAGCTACTTCTCCAGACTGCTCTATACTTGATTATTATTTCCTGCTGCATGATTGCCCTGCCCCACTTCTTTTTCCCCATACACAACAGTAAGGAGGTTGTTTTGTCCACATAGATCTCAATCCTCGCACCACCAACTCCTCTAACTTAGCAACTGGCATCCTAAGCATTGTATGGTCTAGTGGTTTAATCCACAGACCACTGATATGGTCTGGCAACTGCAGTTTGGAACCTTTTGGTGTTGACAATTAACCAAGGTCACCAGCGATCTCGAAAAATAAGGAAAACCTTCCTTTAACTGTCTCTAGATGACTGATCCCCAAGGTGGAGACTGCTGTTGTGACTGCACGCTTTCCCACAACTCATCATTCCACTTGACAGTGCCAGCACATTGCGGGATTGACTTTACTCATAAAAAAGTAATGTTTGTCTATAAAGAGACAATATATAAGAGGAACAAGTATGTTTTTAGCTTCTTCATTTAAAAGCTTCCCAAAATGCAGAAAAATAACCAACCAGATACACAAAACAAGACACACAGGTCTTGTTTTTTCTTTTATTCTATTTTCTTGGCACATACTAAGTCTTGTTAATAACACCCAGACTTCTAAGGGTTCCTCAGGTTGGTTCCATTGCTATTCCATTTTTTTCTTTATTTCCTGTGTGGCATTGATGTTATACTTCCTACTGATTTCAGAGAGCAGAGTATAAAACAAGATTTCTTATTGGAAATATCATTTTTGTGATGTTCCCCTGACACTAATAAACAGTTCACATAGACTTTAAAGGTCATTGATATTGCTGTTCTTATTTATTAGCGGTCCACCATGACTAGTAAAAATGCAGGACAAAACCCAAGAAACAAGATGTATTTTGCAGATGTAATATTTTTCTATCATTTTATAGTTACAGTCACAGCTGTAAAACATGCAACTTACTGAGCTGAAAGCTGGGACAGAAGTTTATGATATTCATCATAATGTAACTGATAAGAACTTAATGGCTATAGGAAAAATATTTTGAGTAGTCATACACCATGAGAATGAAAAAAAGTTGTAGTAATTGTCATGAATTAAACATGGGATTTACATGAAGGAAGACTGCCACCTTAGTTTGGATTTGATGTGAGTATCATCCTCAAATCAAGCCCTTTCATTGTGCATGTGTCTGGCATCTCAGCTGATGACACATTCCATTGAATCCTTTCTTCCTTATCTTTCTCTAATACCTCGAATGACAAAATCTGTCTTAGCTGTTTGGAATATGCTATAGTCTAGTCTGATGATTAAAACCTGACACAATGTGTTTGGATCTCAGAAAGCCTCTGATGAAAGTCTGATGTAACAAGCCCCTCTCATCCGAGAGGTGCTGAGTTGCACTAGAGCAATTAAAATACAGACAAGCTGACACTGTTCATAAGTAAATCTGCTATGGAAAAATAATGGCTAGGAGGAGAGTGATTTTATTTGACTCATACCTTATAAATGTCTTCATGTTTTTATGCCTTGTCTCTCCTTCCCTTTGCTTCTTTATATGAATCCTTTTAAACCAGATCTCACAGAAAGCTTATTTCCTCTTGTCACCTGAGAAGTAATTAACAAGAAGCTATCTTTCTTCTTAATACCAATCCAGTTTGTTCAGCTTCTCAAGAAAAATCAGAAGAAATGAAGCACTAGGAATGAGCTAATCAAAGTAGACACTGGGATAGAGAAAAAGGACCAATAAATACAGGTTTCACCAGGAATATAATTATGGAAAACTCTGGATCTATTTTACAGCAAATCAACACAGAATACTAGCATGTACATGGTAAAAATTAAACAAAAGGAATATAATTAAAAGTTGGAGAATTTCAAGTAAATATTAGTAGTACTAAAAAAGAATTAAGTATTCTAACTTAATAATTAAGTATTCTAACAATAATGAATTATTTGAAACAGGTTTATTTTGCTTTTACTATTCAGGACAAATCTTTGTTCCTATTACATTCAAAGATTTCTAAACAAATTTGTCTCATCTTTTACTATTTAAATTAACTTTATGCTGTTAATTAAAGTGATGGGGAGTGCTATCCAACAACCTACAGGCAAAAAGAACTGTATACACAGTAATTACAGCATCTGGTTACTTCAAAAAAATATCAAGACAAAGCAAGCAATCTGTTCCAAAGATGTTAATTAGCCTCCACATGAGAAAAATGACTCATGATGGATTTAACGGCATGCAATGTGTCAAAGAGCGGAATGGATAGACACATCATCCAGCTGTGGAAAGTATGAAACTAACTCAGACACTCTTCACCCTTGTTTGAAGAGCAATGCAGTAAGCTGCGTCATGCGCATAAACTTAGGATCTCAAAATAGATAGGAATGATGGTATTTAAATTTAAAATAATCAAAGACATATTGAGGGGAAAAAAACCCCACAGCACATATGAAGAAAGACCTCAGCTCCTGTGCTCAAAAGGTCCCATTGTATTAGTGCAGAAAAGTTACAGTTCTGGCAATCAGATGCTTCTCTAATTCAGATATCACAGTAAAGCTAAGGCTGATGTAGCATCAAAGATCAGCACACAACAATTGAAGCCATTTTGTGAGAGCACAGGGTCTACAACACTGACAAGTACTCCAGTTAGGCAATCTAAAAATTATAATGAAGGCTGATGTGATGGGATTGCCTCACACAAGTGTATTGTTTTGTGCGAGTCCCATCCCCTGAATAAACATGTTCAAGGAGACCTACAAATTGAGAATTTCAATCAACCAACGTTACAGCAACAAAGAGATAGTAAAAAGCACACACTGGTGGAATACAAAGATAGATAAATGAAACCAGGCACCAGGGAGATTATTTTTATCAAAAAAAAAAAAAAAAAAGCTTATCTGAATTATCACACACTTCAGTATTTTTCTTGTCGTAAAAAGCTTTCAGACATTTGGCCATTTCTTGTGCAACGATCATTTCACTCTTCTGCCTAGATATATCCTGAATGCTTTGCTTAGTCTGACATGCATCCTGTTACTGCTTTGACTGCCTCCACATGAACTTCAGAATAAGTATCAGGAAGGTTTGATTATTCATTCAAACCTGCCCACTTGCATTAGTGCTCCTGGTGATGACAGATTATCTGAGGGATTCTTCAGCAGTACTTAGAGGATGTAAGAGTTGCACAGTGGGCTTAATTCTTAACTGTTCTGTAATAATACGACTGCACTGAATTCTGGTGATGTTGCCTAAAACTGTATCACTATGAATACCTGTGCAATGAAGGTTAATAACTAAACTTGCAGTTTTATGCATTCGAGGTGGAGGAAAGACCTATGCTCTTTCTGAACATAGTCACAAGCCTCTGTAATCAGGCAGATTTTTGAAAATAATTAGCTTAATTATGTACTGGACCTCTTTTCCTAATTTCAAGGCCAACTAAATGTAGTAAGTATTAAGAATCAGAATTATTTCTAGTTTTTGTAATTTTTTCTCTAAGGAGAAAGGAATTCTAAATAATAGACTATATTTTGGCAAAGTTGATGGGAAAAATATTTTGATTCAGCAGCCCTGAACCAAATAAATTATGAAAGATTTGTTGACAAAGATTAATTTTTTGTTTTAAGCTTCTATTCAGAACTGCCTCTACTTGGCAGTTGCTAGCCTTGGTGTTTTTCCAGCTGTCAAATTTCACTAAGAATGAAACCTTTGGCTTAGTTTTTACTCCTTATATTTAATAAATGGCTTCAGTAGTAATCAAACTTGCACTGAACCTGGAAGAAGGCATTAGTTGCAACCAAAAAAAAAAACACTGAAAGCCATTTTTTTATTACATTATTGGCCTACTAGGGAAGAAGTGGAGCTTGAATAAAAAATAACTGCTCCAGCAGGATTATGCTTAGTGGAGTCCAAGGATGTTACCCTAAAATGGTCTTTTTATTTGATCCTTTCTGTATAATCATTTCATATACAGTTTCACTTGGTCCTCAGGGATACCTGAGACATAATCAAAAAACAGGGCATAAGTAATTCCAACTGCTCTAGCAATCACTGACTTCCCCAAGGGTTCGTTAACCCCTCTGCCCGAAGCACATGGCCAGACTTCTCCATAATACAGAAAATCTGGGCACCCTCAACATAAGTGCTCATCCACCCACATAGCTCAGAGAGTATGTGCACTGAAACAGGATTTGGAATCTGTCTGACAGTCCTGGTGTAGGGGGTGGCTGCAGCTCCATGACGGGAACACTTTTTGTTGTCTGGCAGAGAAAGGCTGAGTGTGTCTCCTGTGCACCTCCATGAGACACATCCATCTGCTTGAAAGGTCAGACATTCTTGCAGTATAGGACTCTAGGTAAAATTTGCAGATGGAATGAAAGAGGGTAGGCATTTCCTTCTACTTTCTTATTTTTTGCCAGCTAAATCATGGTCCTTGCTTTCAGGATTTTGGAGGAATTAATATCTCATCTACAGTAGACGCACGTTCATTAGTAGCATGAGTTTAATCTAAGTGAAACCATTGAAATCAATGGAGTTAGGGCAGAATTAGACCACTCAGTTTGCAAACAGAATCTACTCCTTAACTTGCTTACTATACTATTTTTATACTGTGACCTATTTTAGTAGTTATCTTTGGAGAGGAATGTTTAAGAACATGGTAAAAAAAAATGTGTCTCATTTACATGCTTTATACACTATTTCATTTATTGAACAGACATCTATATGCATTTAATTGAATAACTATTGTAAACATAGATAGAAAAACTGCCTAAAAATGCTAAAATTTTAACAAAAAGTTTATTCAGTTTGTAGCTGAAACTTTCAAAGGGGGTTTGGAGATTCTGCTGTATTAAAGTTCAAGCTTGCTTTATCTATTTTATTACACTGACTGCAGTGTAATTTAATCCCTACTTACTATGTCATTTTTAAGTTGAAGGACTCCAGATAACTTAGAATATACGAATATATTCATTCAAGACATTACAAAGAACAGTTCACATGTGTGTCAAAATGTGTTGAATAAAACAATTTTTAAAAATAAAAAGCTGAATAAAAAAGAGCACCTGGAGAAAGATATAGGTTTTTATATGTAAATAAATGAAAAAAAAAAATTAAAAAGAAACCACAGTTATGATACTGTTATATATATTTTTAAACACCCCTCCTCCCCATTTGTTTAAAGACTGTGAAGAAAGTGAAATAACATTAAATGCAAAAAACACTTCAATATTGGACCTAATCTGCATAAGCAAGAGGTAGATCAAGTAGGATTTTGGTTTAGTTGCTCTGAAAATGCAGATTGCCTTCACACTTTGTGGTATGTCACAGGGAAAAAAAATAGCCTGCACATTTCAATCCTATTTTAAACAGGATCTATGAATAATATCTGGACTCATCCATCCATGTCAGACCTAAGTCTTGTGATTTCTTCCAAAATAGTCCCGTCCACACCAGCACCGTCTCCAGGCCTTCATTTCACATAACTGCTGTACTCCAGCTGCAATTCTCTCCACTCAAGTCCTTCCATGTGCCTGTTAACAGCATTGCCTCTCAGCAGCTAGTTCTGATCATCTCCAAAAACAAATACAAATAAACACATTTTGGGGGTTTATGTCAACATTTAGCCCATTTCTTCCTGCCCACAATTTATGTTAGTATCTGATTTTTGTCAGCAGCCCTTGCTGCCTCATGTGCACACCTCTGGCAGGCTCTTTACTGTGCCTGCCTGCCAAATTCTTCTCCAGAAGAATGGCATTAACATATAAAAATCTTATTGATACTCATATGCTCATTTTGCACATCACTGCATTCATTTTCTTACCGAGATTAAAATATTTATCAGAATTTGTTAGAGCCAGCTGTATTTGACTAGGTTATGTTTAGAAGCAAGGAGTTTCATCCAGATGTCATTCTTCATAGTCCATCTGGTAGTTCTTCTAAAGGATTTTTAAATATATATGCTTTTCACATTTTAAGCAGCGTTTTCAGTTTATTCTTCCTTCACCCAGGATATACAATGGTCAAGTGATGTTTACACTTTGCTTGCTGGATCTAAAGAGCATCTCATGCTTCTTTGCTTTGTAAAATGCTCTAAATCTTTTATAGGATTTTCACGAGCTTGTAGGAGAGCTCCATTTTTAAATCTTTTACACAAAAACATTAAAAGCTCTTTTAATCTGCCTTCTTTCCTTCTCATACTAAACCCATACTAAAAATTCTCTTTGTTCTTTGCTAAACAGTTTCTGCATCTCAATAAGGCAGGTACAATCAGAGTTTATATATTATTGGAAAACAGAACTAAACCTTACAGAATATTGCTCAAGTTTCAGTATCTGATTATTTTTTTAAAGGTGGGAAATAATACAGCCTGAAAAACATTATTTCAAAGTAAGGGGAAAAAAAAAGCAATGCCTCCATTTCAATTCTAGAAGGATTCCTTTACAAAATAAACGAGGAAAGATGTATTTCTGTAAATGGAAAGCAAGGATTATCTTGATATTATGAATTGGCTTACTTAATGTTTATTCTGGACCTTGCTGAATATGCAAATACAACTCAAAATCAATGATTGTTCTTTCAGACTGCTCCCTGGTTGTTGTTTTTTTAAGGTGGTGGTTGGAGAGGGGATTAATTTCTTGGGGTTTTCTAACCCACTAAACATGATCAGTTGAACAGATACAATCCACAATCCAAATATATTTATCTGCTTATAACTTTTCTCCTTTTGTTGGTTGTTGAGAAAGAACTGTGGAAAAAACCTGATATCTCAGTTCTCAAAATATTTGTACTGTGTGTCTAGGTGGGATCCTTTTTTCCTAGATCTCTAGTGATGAAGAAAAATAGAAGAGCCTCAATTCAGACTGCGTCTGATGCCTTTTGTAATGACTACTCTCTAATATTGTTTAATTGCCTGTGAAGATGCAAACAGGCCTAAAATCCATAATAATTAGCTTAAGATAACTGGCTGAGGTTCAGGCAAATCATCCAATATCAGCATTTCTGGTTACTTTGAAGAGTAAAAAGGAGAAAATTAGGAGGGATAAACTGTCAATGCAGTAGAAGGTGGGGGGGAAGGTTTATTTGCTAAGAATATGTGTTTCTAGCACACATTCTAGCTTTTCCTGTATGCTGCAGACAGTAAACATAAGGACATTTAAGTCATAGTCAACATCTACACATTGAAATTCATATTTGCAGGCTAGCTATGAGACAAAATTTGCAAGGAGAGAAAGAAACTACTGAGAAAGACACAAGAAAGACATGCAGAAACAACTCCTTCCTCTCTATCAGTTAGAAAGAGAAAATATCTGTAGCCTGCAAAATTTGCCACATTTTTTTTTTAGGTCAATGAACCACTTACACTTTGGTCTGTGTCAAATAGGATTCTCCAAGTGATACCAGTACATTTACCATCACCAGCTGCTGTTCCATTTTTGATGACAAACTAGCTGAAATGGCAGCATGCTAGTGTTTATCAATTCACCTGAACGCTCGCTTCTCAAGGTTTGCAATTGCTGCTGTTTTCACATTGCACCTAGAAATGAATATCAAACCACTGAGTTTGCTGCATGAAAATAGGTCACAGTGGAAGCGCGTGCTAGCTAGAGACGAGCGCACCACTTACATGGTACGTATGAGGGTTTAATCGAGTCTCTAATTAAAAACTTATCTCACACTATGAAATAGAACAGTAATATAAGGAAAAAAAACCCGAAAACAAAGCAACAACATGACCCCCATCAAACTTCAGATAACGCCTAGACGGTATTGTCTCTATTTCTGGCTAACAGGAAAAAGTTGAACCTTTTTATGCTTTTATATCCTCTCCAAGCCGGCTTCAACAAATGAGCTTATGCATATCCAGATGACATTAAGAATACCCTGGAACCTGTGGTTTATGCAGAAAGATAGCAGAGGAAAAAATTACAGTGTAGGAGATAAAAAAAATAACAGGTATATTTATTTCTCTCTTTCATGTCCTTGCTGTGGACAATAATATTACCTATATGAATGAACATTCTGCTTGGCTGCAAAGAAAAGAAAATGGATTGAAAGAGTAACGTGAGCAGCAGGTCTTTCAAAGAACATTTTTGGAATGTGAGTGTATGCGCAAGTGTTTATATCTTCACACTTTTTTTATTTCAACATTTCTTTAAAGTTGTTGCAAATATATTTTTTCTAAAACTTTGGCCATGTAAACACTGATATTAGAAAATATTTTTAAGCATCATATAATTCTGAAAAAAATTCCCATTAATACCTGGCAGTCAGGCCTAAAAACTTGTTAGAGGCTAGGATTAAGATTCAGTGTTGAACTTCTCTCACATTTTTCTTCAAGGAATTCAGAGAAAAATTAATTTTATCCCAAGCTCTTTAAATTACTGTAACCAAGTACATACACATACATCACAACATACTGTAATATTCTGGTTTAAATAAGACAATTGAAAAACTAGCAATGGTCACATACATATCTGTCTTCCTCAAAAAGATATATAGATGAAAGTGTAATTGGACAACCACAACAAGTGTAATTGTAACCACAACAATATCTTTTAAAGTAGTGATAACCTTAACTTATTTCAGAAATTGTAATTTATTTGGAAAGGCAGGGGAATAACTTTCAGTGTGTTTGGATGAAGTATTGAACTTGTATTCCATTGTTTTAAATTATTTTGCATGTAAAATTACCATCAATACTGTTTCTACTGAGATTAATGGTAAAACACCCACCATATGAATATGGCTGGATATCACTCATCCCGTAAAATAGCTACTATTTATATATCAATTTATATATGATTCTTCAGAAGAATACAATTATACCCAACAGTAAAATGCTGCTCATTTTTCTCCCTACCCTTCAGAGAAAGGAATGCACTGACTAAACATCAGGGGGCTACACAAGAAACTTGCAATGAGCTCTTAGTTCTGATCAGTTTTCTCTGAAAATAAACATTTCAAAATCTGTGTATGAAACACACACAAAATTTCCATTTTTCTGACCATTCCAAATCACAATTCAATATGCATTAGCTGGGCTTCAGTCAACATAATTGGCTACAGCAGTCAGATTTTCAGAAGGGCTTAACTTCAGCTTTGCCACCAAAACAAATAAGATTATCAGAACAAGCACTGCATACAAGATGCTGACTTCTTTGAGAAATCTGTGCACAAGTGTCATGGTTGGAGCTGCTTAATGCTGGCCTCTTCTGAACATTTGACCTTCATCTAAGTCCCAGAGTGGTGCCAAATCCTCTTTAGAAAGCCCATTTCCCCTGACTGCCTTTTCTCCCAGTAAAAATCCACTCTACTGCATCTGCAGATTAGCAGAATAAAATAGGATACGGAAGGGATACCATATGTAGTCCAACCACTTTGCTTTTTAACAATTATTTCTGCTGCTTACTGCTTGATTCCACTGGAATATTTATTTTAATTATTAAAGAGTAGAAAAAACAGAGAAGACCTTCTGAACTAACATGTCTGCTCTTGTGAATTTCTCAAGATGGCTTAGCCTAAAGAAGGAGTTTCTAGACATCGGTGTAAATTCGCATTTTGATGGATTTTGTATTGATTGCCAATGTCAATGTTAAATCACGTGTTATTTGGGCCTAAAGAAAGCATTTTCTAAAAATAGGCATCCAGTTGTCTAGTAGGCTCGAATTCAATGTTGACAGAGCATTCTGTTTGATTGCAATTTCTTTTGTCCCTCTCTATATATTTTGTATTTATATATTTTGTCTTACTTTTTATCATATCCAGTGACTTCTATGGGTATTCCATCTTCTGTCCCTTTTAGAACCATGTAAATACAGTTGCATTAATAAATATAGGACATATTTAGATCAAATTAAGTATTCTATAGACAGGCTTCATTTCTCACTGATTGTGATCCACATGAACACAAAACTAACAGGTTTGCTCACAGGAACAAAGAAAAATTGGAATTTTAAAAGCATCCTCTGTGGCCTTTTAAGAAAGGGAGATCTGAGGATTTTTCAGAACCATGTTCCCTTTTCACTTATTATCATGTCCCAGTGGGAGAAAGAAGGTGGAAAAGAAGTAATAGAAGCATAGAAGTACAGACAGAATAAGTTTATAATTTAATGGCAGACTATTCACAAATGCCAGAGAACAGCAGCGTATCAATTTAACATAGCTGTGGCCTCACTGCGTCATCAGTACTCGCAGATCAATTGGATGATGTGACAAAATGAAACTTCTGATGTGGTACTTTCTGTAAACAAACATGTGAATCGAACCTCGCTGTTGGGACGATCGGCAGTTCCATGACTTCAGTCATATCAAAATGGCCACACTCTGTGTAAGGGGACTTAAGGCAAGAGGGCACGCAAGATTGTCTGAAGATGAAGATCCCAAAGTCTGGAACATAGGAAGTACAATATGCTTGCATACAAAATTTATACCAGAGAAGAAAGGGTAAGAAACAGGTAAAATCAACTGGAATATCTGGTTGCACATCAGCGCACTAATTCTTGTTGGGGACTTTTCCCCCATAGGGAAAGTCTCTTTGTCTAAAGCTGATTATAACTTGGGATGAATGTTAATACACTGTACAGTATAAAATAATAGCAACATTTTATACGAGATAAAAAACCACAGCATGGTAAGAGACTTGAAATTTATTATGACCTTCATTAATTTTACTATGGTTCAACTTAACTAGATTCTATGCATTACAAATGTACACCACAGCTTTCCAGAGAGGATCCTGTAGAGGAGTGAAACAAAACAGAGACAAGAAAGGAAAGACAATAAGGCAACAAAGGGGAATACACTTTCCAGAGCAAAGGTTTGCCTGAGCACAGGAAGAATGCAAAAGAATTTCCTCTCCGTCTAGATCACATTTGCTTGAAAACGCAAGCTCAAGAAGCAGCATTTGAGACTTTGAATGGAATTTATCATTTTCTTTGATAGCAGCTAGCTACCACGCTTTGATAGCGCGACTAGCAACAAGCAGATTTGTTAAGCATTTTAATGTTGCTCTATTTTCTTGATGTGTTTTGCTTTGACATTTTACTTGTTTAGACACAGTTAAACACAAATGAAAATTAAATATAGTATTTGATTTTTTTGTTAAAGAAAAGCATCCCACTCAGTCTGAAATCAACCTACAATTTGGGGCTTTGTTTAAATTTTGTGGAGAAGAAAATAAATAGACACTTTATTTTGGCATTTTCCCTTAACATTCTTGGTTTTGTTCCTTGGGCAAGTTCGAATTAAAAAGAAAGAAAGAAAAGAGTTACAATCATTTACAGAGCTGTTCTCCTGCCACAAACTCCTGTGCCATTATTGGTCTGTCAGTGAGGAGATGTTGGAAGGGAAATCACTCTTTCTCAAGTGGTCTTTTAAGAAACTATTTCTGAACCTTCATTTGTGCTCTTTTCTTTTTCAAACCTTACTTTAAAGGTTTTGCTACGGTTGCTTATGACAGCTGCATGCAATAAGTTAGGACAGCAGTGTAAAATCTGCTAGATGTCATGATTTATTACATTATATCCTAGAGGAAGACATGGAGCTTCATATCTCAGGGATAATAGTGAGAAAACAATCAAGCAGAAACAAGCTAAGTACAGAAAAACTGCAAGTAACTTGCCCTCTGCCAGGTGAAATCGTGCTCCTCCTGAGATCGGGGATGCTTTTGCAGGCTTTGCCACCAACTGCCGTGGATTAAGTACCCATCTTTATTTCCTACAAGGAATTCCCCAGCCAAAAATCCACAGCCAACCCTAACACAGAGATTAAGACACTAATCATATCTTGTTTAGCCATATAAATCCCAGTACAGCCCTTACAACTGTCCTAATTCTGTTATGAAAGGAGTAACTTAATATTGCTGACCCAGTTCAACAAGGTGATAAGAGATGATAAAGGGAAGTATTCATCACAATTAGGTTAACACACACTTTCAGTGAAATAAAACTGACTCCTGTGGAGATCACTTGAAGGGACCTAGGCTACTCTTCCATTCTGAATCACCTGTGGCAAAAAAGCAGCAGAAGCTCACCTCTCCCTGTGCAAGCTTCCCATTTTCCCCGGCATTCATCGATGTGGTAGAGAGTATCTGCTCTGTGGATACCCCACTGCTCTGTGGGGAGAAAAAAAAAGCTGTTACAACTCTCCATACAGACAAACTCTTTCAGTAGTTTAACAGTAATATATATATATAAAATACCTTTAAACCTCTAGGAATGTACTGCAGAAGACAAACATGCAAAATAGTCAAAATATAGGGAGGCAAAGGTAAAACAAAGAAAGGATAGCTGCAGCCTATCCAAATATTCCTCTGCCAGGGTGTTTATTAGATGGCTATTCTAGCTATTTTGTCAGACATTTTCACTCCTTTTCCACACTCTTTTCTTTGTTGTGACTGTTCTTATTGTTTGAGAGTTGAGAAGCACTTCAAATGAAGGAGTCACATTTTCAAAAATACATCAAACATAATCTGAGCACATTCAGATCTGATGGGGCCCATAGCAAATTACATGTTTCAAAGCCTCATCAGCTGAAACGATTACTTCATTTCTTCAAGTCATTTTAAAAGAGCTAGGAAACTGATGCTATTTACATCATGTATATAAATAACATGTATCTCATATTTATATAAAATGTATGAGATTTGTGAACATTACTGCAAGTGTTCATTTGAATTTTGACTTGAATTCATATTACCAGTGATTGCACAATGGAGACAATGATTGTACCCAACCCCTTTTGAATTTTCTCTCTGCAGGATTTCAATGAGTCTCTGCTTTTTTTGCATGAGCTTTCTCAGAGGCAAGGGCTTGTGATGAAAGTGCAGTCTTTACAGAGAACACGATTTCAAAAAATCATTTCAGGACTGCTCCTAAAGTTCAGCCATCAGAAGAAAAACTCATTGTATTATGAAGGGGAAAGGAAAGGGAAAAGGAAAAAGGGAAAGGTGAGAAGTTTTCAGTATTTTGTTTGGAGTTTTCTTTGATTTCAGTTAAAATGTACATATAAGCACTATAAAACTTAAAACCTGGTTTGATAGAATTCAAAAGTGTTTATCAAAGACAAGGAGCACTTGTCAGCAAAGTGTTTCCATCCTGAGATGTATCAGAGACCTATAAGAGCATATTTTTCTTTTTATGCATGCTAGTACAACTGGTAAAGGTAAGTATTTTTGCAAGAAAATGCAGTTAATCATATCACAGTAGATTATATAGCACAGTTGGTTTGCTACATGACAGTGCTCCACATTTCAAGTGCATAACATTTCCAAAATCCCACAGAGGAGAAAACAATGAGCCACCCACACAAGGCACTGAAACACCTCAGAGAAAAGAAGTTTATTTTGCTAATGAAAGCTTTATAGCCTATTAATCTCACCTACCTAGTTTTATTTTACATAGTGTATGGGCCAATTCATCACAGGATGCCCTTATTCCCAAAATTCCTCACCAGAGCCCTCAAGGCCAGCAAAGTAACACATCAGAGGGCAGATGTGAGTGTGGATTTCACCTGTGAGGACTCTAGAAGCGGAAGAAAAAAATATCAAAGAGCTGTGCTCATTCATTAGAGAGTGAAAATAACAGTTTTTTGATGACTGAGGAGTTTGGTTATTGTTCCAAATACTACTTTTAATTTGCCACCAAAAATCTGCTGACCAAAACCTACAGAAGATTTCTCACAAGTCCCAGCTGGATCAAAATATAGCATGAATGAGCTACTTTTTACAATTGTGTTTACCTCCTAGATTAGAAGGCATTTTTCAACTTGCATAATGACTTGATTTTACTAAAAAGCCAGTTAAGATTTGTTGTGACTGTCGTGACTAAAAACCCCCGAATGGCTGAAGGACAATCATGGTGAAAACTGAGGTGACTTCCCAAAAGACTATTCCCACAAGTTGACAACGCCATGAGCATTACCAAAACTATTATAAAATTAATCAGTGAAGTCTCACACTCACTTGACATACAGAGGCATTCCTAGTCACATTAAACACTTGGGAGTCTGGACTTTGAGTCTCCAGAAACTTCAAATTCTGCATTTCAAATATGGCTGATATTTTTTGGTGTTGTAGTTTGAATTTAATTGGGACTGATTTTTTCAGAGTTTCTGAGTTTGCTACTAGTCTATGATGTACAACCAAATAAAAGGTAAATTAATCAGTGTTTGATAAAACTGGCCTTAAAGAACTTTTCTGCAGAAAAAAAGCAACATGTCATAAAAATACAGTGAGGCACAGACACTTCTAGTCCAGTAGCTGAACCCCAAGGCAACCTTTTAGCTAATATGCAAATGGCAGAAGCAGCTCTGTATAATGGCTTTTTGCAGTTTGGATGCATGATATAACAAAGAATGTTTTATATTTTAATTAATATTTACCCCTATATAACACTAGCTGAAAGAGCAGTGAGTCTCTGGCACTGTACATCTGAAGGCAAGGCTGCAGTGGAGTATGGCCCTGGAGCCAGTAGGTATTTGGCCCTGCATTTTAAAGGAGGTTTGAGTGGAGAACAGGAAAAAAATAGAAAAAACCCCATAGCTACATTAGCTTTGCATTCCAGCTGTTCTCGTAGTGCATGAAGACAGGAGAAACTTTAACTATGCCAAGACAAGAGAAGGAAACAAGACTGTAGCATGCTCAGAGTCAGGCCAAAACAGTGGTTATTCCAAGGAAAGAAAGAGGTTCTGAGGGCTCTTTGCAAATGAAAATTGGCAATTGGCACCGAGCCATTTTTGCAGTGAGTCAGAGCTGAGGTGGCTACCACAGCCAGCGCTTTACCACTCTTGAGAAATAAGCTTTGTTTGGGGGATGTCAGCTCAATTTATTATACATAGATTCAATTTGATTTTCTACTGCATTGAAAAATTATATACAGACAGGGTTATGAAAACCTTCTCTGCTATTAACATACATTTTTTCATATTTCTTATGCCTGCAGTTCAAAAAAGCCTGAGGGTCATCAGAGTTGTTGGGTTATTACTGATTATTATTACACTTGTAAGATAACAAAAACCAATATCATAAAAATATATAAGTACTTGGTTTTCATTCGAAAAAATATCTAAGCACTTAAAATACATACTCTATAAAACAACTCATAAAAAAATACTTGGAGTTTACATGCAGGTCCTATAAAAAATTATAAATATTTTCAATATCTCATTATCTATTAGGCCAGATGTATGTGTTCAGCAGTCAATAGGCCATTTACTTATCCTCTAACACACTATAAATAACATCTAAATAAAAGAAATTAACTTAATAGCCAGAGTAACAACAGGAGCAAAATAGTGACTTTTATAAGTGCCATTTCACAGGAAAGGAACATATCAGACAGATTCCCTGCAAGACACTGAATCCACCTAAGAATGCTGACTCTGGCATATGTACAAAATGCTATATTCAACTTGTCAGTGGGCTTGCATCTCTCCTCCTGTCCCCAGCCAAATATTCAGCATCATGAAACATAAAAAAAAATTCCATTCACACAAGCTTTCTTGTTAAACTTGTCTGTTTTTCCAATGTGATAGTGCTTCTTGTTTGTGCCCACCTATGTATTTGTCACTCTCTATACATATTGAGTACACTGATTGATTTGAACTGACTTTGAAAGACTGAGATCAGAAAGACCTGCCAGGTCCTAACAGCTTCATGAAAAGTGGAGGAACCCTGGAAAGGCCCATATGAGAAGACAACTCCTCATAAATCCTCACGTTCAGGGAAAGCTTACATTTTCTTAGACAACAAAATCAAAGAGAAAAATCATAGAATCATAAGAACACAGATTTCGTTCCTTTTTACAGTTATGGAAACACCGTTAATTAAATGCCTGCATGATGGAAAAGATGGCTACAGAGAAGTGTGATTTTCCAGGTCCACAGATACATTAAAGATGTAGCCTCAGTAGAGTCTCTTATAGAAATGTAACTTGGGTATCATGTGGCTCCATATGACCCTCTTCAATCGATTCTACTTCCCCAATCCTTTCCTTTAGCATCAGGTGATCCAATATTTTGGAGAGAGCAGGGAAGTTCATCTACCACAAAGCTCTAGCCAGGTTAAAATTCATTTTGTATCTTTTCAGCAGTTCAAAATAATCTTATTGACCTGAAGAACACACTGTGGTTTTCTTGTCAGGGGTCTCTACCTGAAAAGGCCTACCTGCACTCTTGAGACCTGTGTGCTGATGCTGCTGCTAACTTCTGTAGCTCTGCTTACCTCTGTTCCTCAGGGTCACAGAACTGCAAAAACAGTGACATTTCAAAGGTGGGTGGATAGCCTAAACAAAAGCTTAGAAAAGTCCCAAATGTAAAAACACTTTATGAAAACAGAAATTTTCACCAAAAGGGAAAAAAAAATCATGTTTTTGTAGTGCTTTCTGGCAGTAAAGCAGCTGCAAATTAGTTCTTTTATAATCCCACTTAATCTATGGAAGGAAACGGAAACATAACCTCTAAGGAGATGACAAGGTCCTGTGTTTAAAATGAAGTTAAATGAACGCAATGAATGCATGAGCAGGGACTTGTTCCTTTTTCCTTTTATCCCTGTCTTTTTCAATATAACTTTCTGAAGAAGCTCACAAGCATGGGACAGGAAAGTCCTCAAGAGGGAAATGAGGGTATGTGTCTCAATGTCACCACAGGGAAAAACGTGCATTTTTTGTTGAAAAGTCCAAGTGGTGTCTTTATGGATGACTGCTACCATGAAACAAGGCACAGAGATGCCCCTTTTGCAGAAAACAGAAATTATGAAATGGTGTTGTGCCAGAGAAAGACCGAAAAAAAGTGTCTTTTGTTTGAGAGAAGAGACTTCTAAGCACACTTTCATGGCAGCTGAAATGGGGACACTACTGTCCTTAGCACAGAAAAATTAACAAATGCAAGTTCTGAGTGTTTTTCACTGAATATCAGTGTAGCTGAATATTTTCACTGTAAATGAAGTCAAGGATGTCTGAGGAGGTTTAAAGTACGCACTTACACTACAAGAAAGTAAAAAGTCTTGAAGTTCAAAGCCGACAGCTTAAGAGGAGACTAAAACACAAACATCTAGCTGCTTCTGTTTCCCCTTTTAACAGGTGGCAGTTCAATGATACTTGTTTACTGCCTTGCTGTCCTCTTAATTTGACGTCAAGACTGAAATGATAGCCGTGTTTGGGAGATCTGAGGTAACATTCAGTGAAAGAAGAAGTAGTAAAAGAAATGCTAGAAACACATTAAATTGTTCTTTCAGTGTATTTATCTGCAAGATCTCTCTTCATGTCACATATGATTGCTTTAAGTATTGGTTTATTACCCTCTTTCCAATATTAGTAATTCTTTAAATACAAGCTTTGGCTTCAGTAAAATTCAGGTTCCAAGGTAAAAACTCCTCTTTATTCCCAGGAGAGATAAGTCTTCTATAATACTTGCTCTGAAGGGATTTTCTTTTTACCATCACCTTGCTCTTTTCCAACGTTATTGGAAGAACTATACTTGCCTTCTGAAATGAAATTTTAAATATATATTGAACACATTTTAAACAGCAACTGAAGTACAGGAGCACAGTCAATGCACACCTTTTTCTCTAGACTGACTAAAAAAACCCATGAAAAGTAAGAAATTTGCAACTTATATTTACACAGAACAATTTCATCTTCACCTTTCAGTACCAAGAGGGGATTTTTGACGTACATGAATAGCAACTAAAGGAGGGTAAAAAGTGTTAATGTCCTACTAAAGACAGCCTCATTTGAGTAGAACATTAAAGGTCAGCAATGGTAGTTTCTATTGATTTTGTTTCATTTAATAATATCTGAATAAATATTTCTGCATGTAAATTTACCTCACCTGCAAAAAAAGTTTACATTCCTTAATGAATGTTCACTTATGGGAAAACAGCTTTTAAACTTCCAGTCCAAGCACATTTGACCATCTAAAAGTTAGATTACTCTTCAGCAAACCACAAAGACAAGTCAGGCTGAACTTTTACATCTCCTTTAATTATTAATAACACCATCACTTAATTTATACAATAGACTTTTATTAACACACCACTTTTTCTCCTTGGAAGACTACTTTGATAGTAGAGTTCTAAATCAAGTACTTGCTTTGCAATGAGCATGCTGAGTTTCTCAGCACATGTACTGTAGTTGCATTCTGGATGTACAGAAGTCTTGATGGTGAGACATCTGGAAAAAATATTTACTTTTCAAAGTGCTAGGTCATGGAGCTCAGGTGTCCTTAAAAAGTGTAGGGTCTATTCCTTACCAAGTACAGGGAGCTCTTTTTAAATACTAAGCATTTTCAGCAGCAGCATACAATTTAAATATAATCTTCGGTTAGATACCTTCCACAGCAAAGGCATTTTAATGGACTACAAAGAACAAATATCATAAGAATATGGGAAGGCTATCTTGGGTGACACAAGTGATACTCAGCCCAGTTCCTAGCATGAACACATTTTCCTTCCTCAACATTAAGAGCATGCTGAATGGCTGCATCAAGAAGAATCAGCTCAACTGCCAGTGGAATTGCCACAGGGAATTGTCTTCATCAATGCAACACAACAGATTTGCCTGGGCATATCACACTAACTAGCTATTTCACTACATTTAGCAGAAGAGACTGCCAAATTACTGTCTAATTCAGTGAAGATACAGATCTAGCAGTCTATTAGAGTCTTTGCTTTGACTTATAGTCTGATTTAAAGCGACAATTCGAATCTGCTCTTGTACAACCATAAAATAATGGGATATTAATAATACAGGTTATGCATTTCATGTCAAGCCTAATTTTAAGCTTATTATCAAGATGAAATGAAATATTTTAAAATGAAAGGGAAATGATAAATGAGGAGGCTGGAGGAAGGTAACTAAATCATACAAGTTTTATGCTGTCCTTTTCCTGTGTACATTGTCAAACTTTGTTATGGGTAAATGCAGTGGAACAGCCATTTTTTACCCTTCAATATTAAAAAAATAGTATCCAAGCTATGACAGATCACTCATACATTTTTTACCCTGTATATTTCAAAGGCAGTGCCAAGCATCGAGTCCTTCCAAGCCTTGAGAGCAGATGCTGAAATGAAGGCAAGAGTGTTAGATTAGTCAGAATTTGTGCCATCTCTATTTATAAGTGCTCCAAAGCTCCCATATTGGAATATGAAACCTTCATAAAGATATTTATACACTTAAGAAATGGAAGAAGGGCAAATGAATGAGCTTCCCAAAAACGAAGAAGGGACAAAAATGTGAGAGAGAATTTGGGGGCTGGAAGCCACATTACGATTGAGGTTATCCCTACCAGCATACATGGAAGTATGAATGCAAGTGACTCGCAAATGCCATTTAAATCCAAGTCTTGACTAGAAACTGGAGCCAGAAGTATTCCTTGTGCTAAAAACACCCTCATTTTGCATTTTTCCCAAGTCTATTTGGCAATAAGGAATTTTTCCTGGGCTGTCAATAGACAAACAAACCCAAACCTTTCTTATTACACAGGCTGGACTGCCAGTGAAGAAGATTAGACCCAAGAGCATTTTTATAGGAAGAACCAAGTCAATCCTTAGGATGGGATAAGATAGGACTACTACTATCAATAATTATCAACCTTCCAGATTCTGCCCTGCTTTAGTCTGACATTGACCTCTATGCCTTAAAATATAAATTTACCTTCTACAACATGTTAAACAGGAAGTTCTAGAAACTGATGAGACACTTCCTCTCCTGAGGGCAGTTCATTCTTTCTCCTCTGAAAGGTGTCCAGACAACTGCATCATTCCTCCTTGATCCCGTTAGAAAGTGAAACTTAATGAGAAATTAAGTTTGAGAAATGAGACTCTTCCACCTGCTAAGAAATACAAATCTTTGTGCTCAACAGCAGTCAGATTGTGAGCCGTGAACTCAGTCGGTTTTTAGGCAGCTCTAGTTTTGTTCCACATTATGTACCATGCGGGGATACTTTTTTAATAAGAGAGAATACACTGATGATATCCATGACTACTGGCTATGATTTTTATTAAAGCAGAGTAAATGTTTAATACAAGACGAATCTTTAAAATCTATGCAAATGAGATTGTGAAGCCCTTGTTGAACAAGGCAAGCTCTTTTTTTCATAGTGCAGTCATACACTGTGACTACTGCAAATGTCAGAGTATGAAAGATCTACTTACAATGCCCAGATTTGAATACATAAAAATTTTCACCATTCTCACTGAATGAGAGCCAATTTAATAAATCACTGAAATTTACTCTCAGAAAGCTGTTTCAAACCTGTCCTGCATAAAGCATCCAGTCAAAGTTGTACGAATAGACTTAATGTATTTGTGAATCTGCACTAGTGAGTTTAACACAATTTATTAAATACATTCTAAAACATTTCAATACACTTATGTTTTCTAGGCCCGATTTTCCATTCTCTAAACTGGCAAACTCTCAGGTCAAGGAGTTTTCATGACTGAGTTTGCAACACTAACTTATTTCACACCAAGTAGAGTTTTCAAGATGTATGGTTGTGATTAAAAGTGGCAATTCCTACAAACTATGTGAAAAGAATATTGTATTTATATAGTCTTATAACCCTCTGCTATTTTATTCTTGCACCATTATAACAATTTATTTAATTTTTATTAAAAATTTATTACAGCTAGGTGCAATTGTTAGCTTAAGGTGAAATTTAAAACAAGAGTGGAAATTCCAATGCGAGAGGAACAGGCTGTATACCCAGTGCTTTTGTTTAAAACGTACGTAGCAAATAATGCATCGTAAAAGATTTCATCTGTTGCTCTTTTTTTGCCTTTTTTTTTAAAACAGGGGGCTTTCCAGGGTTGTATATCACAGTTATATGTTATAGAAATCTGGACAGTGTATTGTTAGCCTAACAAGATTTTAACAACAGAATAAAATTGAAGGAAAGAAATGCAGAAAAAGATCAGTCTAAGCCTCCCCATAATGTGAAGCTCCTACTCAACATTAGTAGTATAAATAGGTCCCATATGAAACCTTTGGATAGAAATCAGTCATTTACTTAAAACCTTAATTTCTCTCTACCCCACACTATGCAATAATACCCCTTTGCGAGTACCACATTTTGTGAAGCAAGCTTTAAAAAGGTGCTAGCATATATCGTACAAACAAGCCAAGCTCTGGAGACATAATTGTGCAAGTAACTCAAAATTAAGAAACAAATTAGAAACAGAGGTGAGACTAGGATACAGGTCTTCTTCTCCCTGTGCTTTGGTTTGTGGTGCTCAGTAGAGGTGTCCTCATCAACTCATGCTGCTCCAGGGATGCACACACAAGTGGATTCTACCTAAAAGAAGTAATCTCAAAATTTCCACTCAAAACACAATGAAACTCTTTCTAGCTGCAAGGAGTTCAACCATGCCCTGCTGATTTCAGTCTTTCACCAGACTTTCTGGAGTCAGGGTGGTCTGACATGCCAAGTGCCCAAGGGCAGAGGGAGGGGTTTCCTGCTCTCCCAATTCAGATGAAGGAGATCTGAAGTACCATTGGACTTCAGGGAGTGTTGCCAAACCAAACTGGGACTTTGCCCAGGAACACTTTGCACAGTGCTTTCTGTGCCACCCTCACCTTCCCCACCCCCCAAACACCTGGAAACCATCTTTTACTTCTTCTTACACCCCACTTTTTTGACCTCCCTTTCTGACCAGCAGTGCCTTCCTTCAACAGAGATTTTCCATTGCCCCTAAGGAACTGTACTTCATTCCAAATTTCACCTCTGAATGGTTTTTTTCTGTCTTCAAGTTCAACTCTGATCCTTGTTTGCATCACTATTGGAAAACAGAAGGGCAGACCATTGCAAATATTTCTTTCTTTCATCTTCTACTTGACCATTTTCATAGATGTGCTTAATTTACAGTTCAGGCACAGGAGATTCATAGCTGCCAATCACCTTGAAGTTTGGCTAACAAGGAACCTTCAGGAAGACTCAGTCCTCAGAATTACATCCCTGAGGTTTAGCTACACTGATATAAATACATATTTTCCCCCAACAATACAAATATAAAGACTGAACACTGAAATAAAGCAGTTTCCATGACATTTCCCAGTCTGGCAGAGCCCATTCTTAGACATACATGATTTAATAGGAACCCTATATGCAATTTTAATATATCTAGCACACCCTACAGCAATACAATCTTGATGTCTTTTTGAAGACCTCTGTATACCACTCCACATGACCTAGAGGATGATATTACCTCTCACTTCTGTTGAGGGACTGGCAGTGAAACTCCTTGTTCTGTCGTTTCCTTCACAGACACAGAAAAGATAAAGATAATTCCCCTAATAAGCTATGTGTTATTTCTGTGGAAACAACACTATGCAATGAGAAAATTGAAATCCAAGTAGGATAAAGCAAGGGAGAAGTCAAAAACCATTACGTATGCTCTCTAGAGGGAGTGGCATTGGCAGTCTGCAGCTATGTAACATTTCTGATTGCTCAGCAAAAGAGAAAAATATTATGTTTATTTTATTTTTAAACAGATTCCTTAAAAGCATTTTTATAATACCTTTTTCTACTTAACATTGAGACAGTGTGGAGCCTCCTAAGCTGTTGAAATTAAGGAATCATTAAAATCAGAGAATTAAAAAACAAAATGGAACTATTTTCTGCCAGACTTCCCTAACGGTTTTATTACTTTTATAATACTCTTTTAAATGTACTGATAAGTTTTTGAAAAAATGTTTCTGTCAAAAGATGCTCAGTTATTTTATTTAAGAGCACAGACCTACAATGAGCCTTCAGGAGGGAAGATACAATTCCAAAACTTCTTAAAATCAGGAAAGCATAGTTGCCCCTCACCACAAGAAAGGGTAATGGTATCCTGGGCTGCATTAAGAGGAGTGTTGGCAGAAGGGAAGGTGATCCTTCCCTTCCACTCAGCATTGGTGAGACAACTGCAGTGCTGGGTCCTATTGTGGGTCCCCAACACAAGTGAGACCTGCTGGAGAAAGTCCAGTGAAGGGCTTGAACATGGGAGGGGCTGAAGCATCTCTACCTTGCAGAAAGGCTGAGAAGTTATGACTGTCAAACCTGGAGAAGGAAAAGCTCAGGAGCATCTTATCAAAGTGTATAAATACTCGCAGGGAGAGTGCAAAGACAACAGAGCCAGGCTCTTTTCACTGGTGCACAGTGATAGAACAAGAAGTGATGAACACAAATCAAAATACAAGAGATTCCCTTCAAACGTTAGAAAACCACTTTTCACTGTGAGGCTGACCGAGCGCTGGCATAGGTTGCCCAAGTAATTCTATCCTCATAGATATTAAAAGCCCATCCAGCTATGGGCTAGAATTGGTTCTAGGTGGACTTGCTCGAGCAGGGAAATTGGGTAAGATGACCAGCAGAGGTCTCTTTCAATCTCAACCCTTCTGTGAGTCTGCAATCATGACGTTTCTTTATCATAAAAGGGAATTAAACTCACAAGTTCATAAAAAATCTCTGGTTTGAAAGACATCTTTAGAAGGGGGACTGTGGGATTGCATTAAATGGAGCTCAACAGCAAGTTCCTAAAAGACAGATAAGGCAAATCTCCAGAAGGAAAGCCCTCCCAAACGACTGGAGCACTGGAGTGAAAATGGTGTTGGTGTCAAGACCCTAAAGTCCTAAATTCTGTCCCTCTCCTCTCACAAATGGCTTACGGAAGCTGGTTAACCTTACCTGCTAGGAGTTTTATGCAGAAAAATTCGAGTGAGATGTTTAGACATGGAGATGGGGAGAAAGAAATACACTGATCAAAGGAGCTGCATTCATTCACTTGTTAGTACAAAATCCCGGATCAGGAAGCCTTTACAGATGCTCCCTGTCCTGCAAACTGATCCTCCACATGCACCACTTTGATCTCACTGTACAATGCTGAGCTTGTAACAGATGAACTCCCGGGACAAACAGCACATCTAGCTCTCAGGAGATGACCTGCATCTGCTTGGCAGAAGGTTGGTGACTTGCCCATGCTGATGAAAGCTCCACAGAGCATAACTTCTTCCTGTGACTTATTCTGTTATCTTCCACGTAGAGGTGCACAAAGTAAGGACTGGATTGTGATGATGCATGGCAGAACCTGGATGACAATGATGAAAGATTCAGTCCAGGAAATCTGAGCCAGAGGTCAGTATACACCACACCTCACACACTATGTATTCAAGAGATATGATTCTGCTACGGACTTCAGCAGAGCACCATAAAGGTTTGAATGCATACAAGCCTGTGTTTCAGCTTCCTAAACCTCATTCTCTGAAGCATGCTCGTGAGAAACACAACCATAAAAATGCTTTAAGAATATGACTTTACATTTCAGTGCTGATGAACTTTCTGTTTTCTTGCTTACCATTTCTGGTTTTGTTACATAGAACTGGTTCCTTTTCTTGGGGTGGGGAACACTATGAGTTAGTGTCGAGGTGGGTCTGTAACATTGTGTTTCTGTGCACTTTTACTATCCTTTAAGGTCAGCTGTCGTGAGGGTCATAGGGAGGCTGTCTGGGTGTCACTTCAAAAAAACCCCAGCATTTAAGCCCATCTCAGGCACACATAAGATAGATATTGGTCTGTCTCAGTGCCCATTTCTTGGTCAACCACAGCAGCAGAGCTGGGAGACTCCTGGAGTCACCCTGTCACAATAATTGAATCATCTTTGACACTGTAAGGTTTTTATAATAAGTGCATGTATACGGCTAGAGAGCTAAAAATTCGGTATGCCTTTGGGAAAAATCACTTTGCATCCCTGTGACAAAGCTAACAGGAAGACAGGAATAACTTCAAGACTAACATTTAGAAAATAGTAGAAGATCTGGAAGGCTATGACAAGAAAATAGATAATCAGTCTGGGGAAAAGTGGCTAAGCCAGCATCGCAATGTGCCAGTCAAACAGCAGGGAAGAACCCATCAGCCCAAACAAATGGAAACCAATGAAAAACACTCTCTCTAATTGCTAAAAAAGCTTGTACACAAGTGAGGCAAAGGAAATACATTAGGAAGGCACTGCATTGGGCTTATTAAATACCAAGACAGACAATAAGGCCAATAAAACATAACAGAATGCTTAAGAAACTGATAAACTCTCTTAAGTGAAAAAGGTATTAAATTAACCAAAAGAAAACAGACTTCTGGTGGGACAAGAACAGCTCATCCCACTGTTACAGAACACAGAAAATGCAATTTGCAGCTGAGATGGAACAGCAAAATAAGAGAATAATATAGCTGAAGCTCTAGGGAAGCCCAGACTCTGAGTTCTTCAGTCTGAACAGAAGAACAAGGAAAACAAACAAACAAACCACCATAAAAGAAAAAGTTCCCAGTATAGTACTAAAAAGTCATACAGCATAAGATGAAATCACTAACAGTAAGTTGCTGGAAGATACCGGAGAGCTGTAGCAAATGTTTCTGAAAAATTAAATCAAAGACGGATTTCTCAAACTATGTCATTCAGAATGACCCAGAAAAATATCATGCAGTTAATACACTTTCTAATATAAATTCGCTTTCTCTCTTTTATGACTGAGTTTGTTATTAGTGGACTGATCACTACTAGGATACTCAGGTCAGAGCCATGTGAGCTTCCCCAAAGCTCTACCCCAACCACCAGTTTTCACCAAAATTCGGAGCCATCAGCTGGTACTGTTTACCCCTCCTCATTTCTTTTTAAGACATGTAGTTATTGAAACTGTGAAAAAAACCACAAAGTATCAGTAAGATTATGTTATTGATGACAAAAATCTTCAGCTTGCACTCCACAGAAAAAAATGAAAAAGAACATGAGACCTAGGACAGCAAGCCCAGTCCAAGACAGCCTGCTCCCAGTCACAAAATAATAAGGCAGTGGGGGATACAAAAAATCTGAACAGGAAGAAAAGATAACATTTCAGCTCTGCCTAATTTGTGAGCCCAGGCATCTTCTCAGTAGTAAAGGGATCGTGTTTGTATAGCACCAACCTGACAGAGCTGTGATCTCTAGATGCAATACAAATACAGAAAGACAGAAGCAGTAAGCCACTTATGCATTAATCAGGCTGTAAATGCTGCCTGAATTCCACAAGTAACCACTTCTGCCAGCCTCCTAATTGGACATAGTTCACCAAAACAAAAAAAAAATCTCTGCCAGGATATTTTAAACACTTCTTTCAGAGAAAAAAATAAAAAGTCTAAGCCTTGGAGAAGTATGTGAAAATTGAAAATGGAGCACACAAACTAAAGAGAAGAATTTCAACCTTCTAAACAGTGCCTTGATTTTGGGCAAATCTCTATAGATCTTTATTGGTGGAAGCAGTGTCTTGTCCTGCTGTGGAATAGGTATTTACTTACCCAGCAGATGGTACACAGACATTAAGTTAGTTCTGTCTGCAGACGCTAAGACGACAAAATGTGTCAAAGGACATGGGGCAAATACACAAAAGGGAGGGGAAACCCAGAAGGCTGCTGAATCCTTCACTTGAGCAAATGGTTTTAAGCTGCCAAGATTGGAATTGAATATGGCACAGCTTAGTCATTCACTATAAAATACTGTCTTGAAAGTGCTCAACTCCACCAGTTCCTAAACCACGTTTTTCCTGAAAGGTCTAGTGAGGCCAGTAACTAAGAGCAGCAGACATTATCTTGGCAAGGAGTTATTTCTTCGCCTTAAGCCTTCTAAGAAAGAAGTTTTGTTTTGCAATAAGGAACATTCCCCAAGAACATGGAGTGCTTGTAAGTCTAGTTTCTCTCTTAAAGACCATTCCTGCTGTGCCACTGAAATTGGTGGCAGCACTGTAACTGCCACTTCCTCAGCACCCGCTGCTTCTGCAAACGCATGCAAGATTTTGTGTTTTAGGAGCCTTTTTAGAAAGCTGTACAAGCTGAAGTCTCAACAACGAAAAAAATCCACATAATACAATGCAGGAAGTTACTGAAGGAACACAGGATTTTAACATAGTAGGTTGCAAGCGTCGCACTTTTAACTTGTTTGAATACTACAGCACAAACTTGAGTTAGGCTTTTGGTCTGCAGACTCTTTACCACCCATAAAGATCGTAAAACTCCAGTCTACAAACAAGCAGGAGGCATTTCTAGAGAATATCTGTTCCATCTAAGGTAATTCTTCAGCTGCCTCAAAGCTGCTGATAGATCCCAGCAGGAGCAACACTAGACCTTCATTAGGTCTCACTAACTGAAGGAAGCCATTTCCCCTCTATTTTCTTTCCCTGTTTGGTCCACACCAAGTATTGAGACAACCAGATCAGTTTAATTCTTGCTGTGACTGCAAGAAACAGCTACAAAATATATTCAACACAGCCCTTTCCATCTTCTGTATGCTAAGGCTGCATTCCCATTTCCAGGAAAGTCTTTCAGTGTCATACAGAGCAAGCTACCTAAAAGCCCACGCTCCTTGAGGGACACACAAAACAGCACTGTTGCTGATCCTGTGTCCACAAAACAAACAAAAAGCTCACATTTCAGCAGCCACCTAACTGCACAGTCCCAGAGAGATAAAATGTGCTTACACATTCAGCGTCGTTGCTCTTCAGGGACCTGCATCTGTGGTCCAAGCATCAGACATAAAGACGTTACTTCCCCACTTTGGTCCCTGTAGGATCTCACTGTTTAAGACAACTCACAGCACGCCCACTGCATAAAGACCACCTGCAGTCCAGCACTAAGCACAGCAGTTCAGGAAACTTCCATTAAATTCATGACGACTTTAATACTCTCTTTTTGCTAGTGTCTTTATCCAACAATCAAAAGATCTGAATCAAAAGTTCCCTGTTCAGCCCAGCCTTAACACCACAAAGTGTTTACTTTTGGTGGGGAGATAATTTCACCTCACTTTAAACATCTACCTAATCTTTTCAGTTAATGGTACTAAAAGGAACATCTAAAATAAGTCAGAAACTATGAGAGAAAAGTGACTGTTCCACTCCTTGAGCATACAGGGTGGTCTAGACAACTAATCAATATTGTTATCCCATGTAGGTTTTTATGTTTTAGCTATCTGAGCTCTGGCATGAGGGCCCCTCAGCTTCATTGTTCTCTGGCTCTGGTTGTGACAGGAGTTTTTAGATCTTCTCCCACATAAAGTTTTCCACCAGGTCAGGTTTTTGCAGCACCTATGATTTTCTATGTGCTATAGCGAGTCTGGCAAGGTCAGGTGGCAGCAGATCATTTATTGGAGAGAGTATGCCAGCCTAAGTTGCAGAGGACATTGTGAATTCTGTTAAAGCCCACCCCTAATTTTTCCCCTACTACTATTGAACCTGTTAAAGGTGAAGGAGGATACTACAGTACTAAATTCACTCCCTTAATACCTTTTGAGATCTTCAGATGAAATACCTAATATAAGTGCAGAGAAGCAGTGTCATTATGGCCCTTTCAAGTATAAATTACAACCTTTTCAGAAAAAGTATCACATCTTTTTATATATCTTTATATCTGTTCCTAATTGTAATCCTCCTCTTTGACTTGGTCTGTCTTCAGGCAGTAATCAGGTGACATTTCTGAGGTGTCCTTCTAAGTTAGAAGCCAGTAAGCTGGGGAGAAAAAAAGGAAAAGGAAACACCTTAAAAGGAAAGGGAATAAAATGCAAAGGGAAGAAGAAAGTTGAACAGTAAAAGACTATCACTTTCTGTCCTCTTAATGTCTGCATCCAAGACCATTTTTCATGCTGGGGGGGTGGGGGAGGTGGTTTGTGTGTGTTGTCCCTTGGTTGGCTTTTTTTGTAATTGTTTGGGAATTAGAGACAGGCTGAAACTTTGAAATTTCTGCTGAGTAAAAAGCAAACGTAACTTTGCTAACTATGTTTTGGGAAGCTATTTCAATACAATCCAGCAGGGTCAGCAACAGCCTTTCCGTGAAAAGTGCTGATTTCTCAAGGCAGAAAATCAGGCCTGAGCAAGATAAACAAAAATAGTCTTGTAATATCATTTCACAAATTGAATTTTTATTTATAATGTTATCAAACTATCTGCTATTATCAATATATTCCTGTGTATAAGAACAGACCCTTCTATATTTGGGATGTTAAAAGCCCAAGAAGGTCCAAGCCTAGATCATCTCTTTTTTCAAATAGGAATTTTAATTAGATTTATAAGCACTTTTACACTCCCAAGTGAAAGAAGCACTGTGTTTTAGTAAGGAATTAAGTCCTGGCATGCTAATTAGGATGTGGGATTAGATTGTCTGTGTCAAGTTAAACTATTCCAGGCTACATATTTTCACTATTTGCACTGACCTCCTGACACACAGCAGTTCTAGCACAGACAGGAGCTGTAATGTAATCCTGAGGCTGACCCTAAGAAGCCATTCCCTGGTAGAGAGTTGTCTCTGAAATGAATGTCAAGTCTGATGCAGTAGAGATATCGAATTTCCGGTTCCAAATAACCTTGTTATGTTCAATAAATCAAAGAAAGTAACTCTACTTGGTTAAAAAAATAAGTGCAAGGGAAAAAAAAGAAAAGAAAGACTAACATTCCAAATGGATCCTTAGCCACACACTCCACTTAGTTTTTGCTTCTGGTTTGGCCTTTAAATTTGACTGATGCCAACTAGTGAGCTCTTTTCTACCCAACCTGCCACCAGTCGGGCAACATCTTCAAGGTGCACAGATAGACAGGTTCTTCCAAAAGTAAATATACTACAACTCCCACAATATTCCAGTTTTTAACTTCTTCCTGTGCAAAGACAAGACACAAAACAACCCCACAACAACCTATTGTCAGGTGTAGATTGTACATCTGCAACTGCCTGTCTGTCTGTCTACAAATTTGATGGCAGGGGAAAGGAGAGATTTGGGATGCATTTCATCTTACATACAGCAACATACAAATGAATAAAAAGTGCACCAACATTTCATTTTCAAATGAGTTCAAACCCACAGCCATCTTCATCGGAGCTCATGACAAACAACTCTGTTAAAATAGATTTTTTTTCACTTTTCATTTCTCCATGCTGTATCCAGATGCAGTGTCCAATTAGTGGATATGAGGGGGAAAAAACATCTCAAAATTCTGAAAACTTAGGAGAAAGCATCCCTTTCAAAGAGGAATGCTTAATGTTTCCTAGTATGTGAAATGTTATTTCAGCAAAGAACCATTCTGAGCCACACACCAGTGATACAAATTTACCAGTTAGGATATCTTCCAGCAATGAAATCAGGCAGGATATTGGTGTCTTGCAGAGCCAGGAGCCTTCATTATGTTAAAATTCATACTAAATTGTCCTAAGCGCAGTCATTAGGGTTGAAGACTTCAAGCTACTTTCATGCCCATACTATATTTGGTTAACATAAAGCAATAAAACCCACAGTTCTTTCAGCTCTCAAGAGCTCATATTCCCTCCTGTGTTGCAAGGGGGTGGTACCCTCTGCCACAGATGTCAACAGCAACTTTTTCTAAGGTTTTTAGCTCTCCTCAGCACCACTAAAACAAATTGAAACTGATTTAAAGACAATGGAGACAGAACAGCTGTAACATTTCAGCTTCAGGAACTTTCTTTTGAATGTCCTACATTCTTCATTTTATGTGGATTCTCAAGTGACAAATCAAGGAGGAGGGAAAGAGGCCAGGATAACAGAGTGAGAAAGCATATACCAAAAAGGACTTCCAGAAACAGCCTGTTGTTTATAAGTGGCCTCGGATACTGAAATTACTTACATATGAGTTTTCTGGAAAGCAACATCTTCTGGCAGAAACTACCTTTTCAGAGCAGGGCTTCCAGGAGCACAGCCCATGGGTCAGTTTGCAGACCACAAAGCACTGCCATACAGTCCATGCTGCAACCTTTTCACAAAGAGCTGGTTCTGATGGACACAGAGCTATAGCAGCTAAAGCGTCTGTGTCCACTGTGCTAGGACCAGGATTCACATCTAGGGACTCCAGGAGGTAATGCCTGGAGACAATGTGACCCAAGGAAGAGTCATCCCACCAGACTCTGGACTGCACCCCAGCCGTAAAACCAGGTCCTGTATACTTCCCCAGTTACACCTATTACGTCACTTGGCAGGGAGAAGCTGTTGCATCAAACTTCTCCAGGAGTCTTTATGTCTTTTGGAAAAAATGGAGCTTCCGCCTCTGCAGGGGCAGAAGAAGAAAAGCAGTCCTTTCCTGATATACAGACAAGAAAGTGGATTGAGGAATTTTACTTCTCATATGAACTAACTTTTATGATTTGCTCCTGACTGATAAAGTTCTAGGTGGTGATCATGTTTCTTTTCTGGTAAAAGAGAACAATTCGCTTACAGGGGAATTGGGCTCTGCTATAAAGTACTGGCACACCGGCCTTTAAATGTGCTAACATTACCTCCTTGCTCCCTTTGTGCCACTGCCTGCTACTGACGAGTAACCATGCAAACAGCCTTTCACTCACTAGTTTTCCCAAAACATCGTTATGAGCCTTGTTTGGGATACCTTCCCTGCGTTGCTAGTACTGAATGCTTTAACTAGAAGCGTGATAAAAAATCATCCACAAGGAAGAGTTGTGTTGACTCGTAAGGTATCTCTGAGACATGAATGTCTGAAAAAATCAAAAACTTTTTCATCCTTAACAAGCAGTATATATTGTGTAAAAATAGCTTACCTCAAGTTTATTTATCAAGCTGAATTGCATAAAATTGGCGCTTGAACAGAGGTATATCAACTGTCACCGCACTTAATCAATGCAAATTCTTCAAGAATCCAGTTGCTTCGTATTTTCCAATCCTCCTCATAAGTTCCCTTATTCATATCTGTTAATAGCAATATAAATTATTCTTTCAGCTGTGCATCATTGAGGTTATCCCAGGAGCAGAAACCTTTTGAACCTGTGATGGAGTTCCTGGAGCCTGCCAGAGACAGCAGATCTGGCTGATCACATGCAAAGCCTTACTGAGAGTGGTCCAAGACAAACCCTGAAGTCAGATCACCCATATTTTCTAGATTTTTACTGTGATATTACTCTAAATCACAAAGGAAAAAGAAATCTGGAATGTAGTGTTTATTGCATTTTGCACCACAAAAACGAACACAAGTGAAGATAAGGTGAAGATAACCTGTACAGTTACGACAATCTGGTACCTGGCTACAAAAGTAGGACATGAAAACCAGTTATTTTTTAATATCATGGGGTTTAATAATAAAACAATAGGATATCTAGAAAACAATTCAGATTCTGGGCCACCAAATTTTGTTAACATACAAAACAAAAGGACAGGAGAATATAATTTTTATACTTATAGGTTTATAAATCTCACAAGACTTCTGCTTCCTGAACTCTGTCTCCTGCTTTGTTCCAACATGTATTCCAAAGTGTAACTGAGCGTGCAGAGTCTGAACTCTCTGCTGTCATACTGTATTACCCTATTAGATTTGCTCTGTATTAGATTTGACACCTTGTCTTTGCAAGTTAGAGATATCCCTGCGCAGTGCTCCTCATAATTATACTGCTGTTTGATATCGCTACAGAAGGAAATGAAAGCTACATCCTGTAGAATTATTTGTGACATATTTCCTTAGTTATGCAGATATATACACTACACAGAAAAACAATTTGTGCTGAAACGGCCTGGAAACAAATATTTTCTCAAGACTAAAGGACATGAATATGCTTATGAGACATCTATGGGCTATCCAGCAAAACAATATCTTTTAACAGAAGGGTCTTCTGCTAAGATGAACGCATACCAAGAAACAATTTAGAACAACATATATTTCTTGTACATGGTCATATAAAAGTTAAACAAGAAATATCATCATTTCCCTTTGTCCTGTGTCCTTTATAGTAATAAAACCATACAAAATGCAATTTTGCCTCTATTATTTGCTGCAGCTGAACACTACAGATAAGCTGTAAAATTTGTACAATAATTAATATCTGTATGCTGTATCTTCTTCACAAATAATGAATTCCTCATTTTTCTTTAAGAATTATTTGTCTATAGGGAAAATAGGCAAAAAATTGGCAAAAATATTTTCTCTTATGTTCTTTCCTTATGTGCAAAGTAAAATTAGGTAAGAAAAATGTAATTTCCTTGGGAAAAAAGTCTGCAAGTGAAAGGTAGGAAAGAAAAAAAACATATTAAAAAATTTTGACTTATATTTCAGCTGCTTCTGAAATATGTCCTGGGCTTATATTAGTTCCCACTTAATTAGACTGGGACTGTATCTTATTTATCTACAACAGAACCCTCATAACCATGAAAATAGGTGCTACAATGCTATACTGAATGCAAAGTCATCACCACGTTGCTCTAAAATGCAACACAGCTGAAGTCAACATAATGTCTACTAACGGCTGCAATAGGAGGAGTACTAATCAGAGAGACAAATGTCAATGCACAAGGCAGAACTGCCTGCTACAAACCATCTCAAGTGTGTGAGGTACTGCCCTGCCCCGTGCAGGCAGGTGGCAGAGCATCGCCAAAGGCTGGAGATATGCCTGTCTTGCAATGAGATTTTACTTTCTCTACAATCAATAGCATTCAGCTGCAAGAGTACAATCCAGTTATGTTCTATCATCTTCCCTTATTACCATCATTCTTGAGAGCACCTAAAGTTTTTCTCGGTCTTCTGTTTGACATCTGGCTAAATGAATAAGCAAGAGAGCTACAGTAGGTAGAAAAATTAGTCCTTCCAGCATTGCTCAGACTCTGAAATAGGACACACACAAACCAACTTTATTTCTTGTCTTGTTGGAACCAAGATAAATAAGGAAGCCCTTTTAAATGAATGAGAGGAATACTTGGAGCATCTTTTCATATTCTGGAACAAATATGGGAGTTTCGCATCATTTCCCAGCAGTTGGTGCATCGTCATTTTTACACAATTTTTGAGTAGTTGCAACATAAATTGAAAGGGGTACCCCAAACAGCAGCACCCATCTCAGCATTGCAGACTACATTTTTCATTAAACACATGATAAAGACACATAGCATACCTTTCCCTCCAGGTATGTGAAAGCAAGGAAAAGCACACAAGGAAAAGAATCCACTTTTCGTTGCCATCTGGTCTTACAATTGTACTGCTCTGCATTGTATGGATAGTAATATACAGCAGAGAAGAAATTTGACTAACTGGAAAAAAAGAATAAAAAAATGGAAAAGAAATTATAAAAGCATCTACAGTGTGTTTTGGTTGTGCATTTATGAATTGCCCAAAGAAGACCCAAAGGGTGAAACAACTGCTGTGAGTGAATTCAGAAGACCAAGAATGTCTTGTAGGGAGGATGCTGAATGATGGCTGCAGTTTTGAGGTGTGGTTTCAAGAGTGGCTCAGTACACAGACTAGACACATGACTTCACCACACATTGTGATCCTGCCTAGTACCAGCCTAAAGCTATTATCAGCCACATGCTGGGCAGTTTATGTGAGATGAGTTAGTAATATCTACTCCATACACTAGAGACTGAGTAAGCATAACAGAAACTCACGTGATAAGGATTTTTATTTGGCAGCTAATGTGGATTTTATTTATCTAGCAAAAGTAAATTCTGCTCAAGCCGAGGCCTGGAGCTGGTTCTTCCACCACAGGATATGAGCAACTTTCTCAGTTTGAGTGGTGGTTATTCTCATGTGTTAGAAATATGAAAATATAACACCGTGAGACCAATGTTTATATATGTAAATATCCCCAGATTTGATTTTCCTGAGGAATTGACAGTTTGTCCCTCTGGTTTTTGGTTTATCTCAGCCTATTCAGAGCCCATCCCTCTCACACCTCCACTCAGCATGATAAGAACCAAGGAACTCCCTCATTGCTTGCATCCACTGTTTTTATCACTCTTTTCATGGGTTTCATTTCCTCTTCAGCCCTGTGTCCACCTGTGGTCACTCACTCCTCAGATCCGCAGAAATTTGTCTTACAAATTTCAGACCTTTTAAATACAGCCACCAATAATTCTATGCTCTGAACCCCAAACTTGGTTATGAACTGCAGTTAAAAATCCAGAGGCTTTGTTAAAGAAGAATAAAATAAGCCATGAAAACTCAAGAAGAGTGAGAAGCCCATTTGCACCCTGGGCCACACAACATCTCCTCTCTAAATCAAATTGTCTCAGATTCACACTCTGACAAATTTGAAGGTCTTAAGTTCACCAAAACAAAACATAACAAAATCTCCAAATCCACAAAAAACTCAGAAAAATTTCTCTTGTGCAATAAAACCAAAGAATGTTAATGGACTGTGCTTATTTTCTCACCCCTACTGATTTGAAATAATTGGATCTTAAAATTTTATAGAATTTTTGATATTTCTAATATATATTGATTCAAAACAAACATTTACAATGAAAAGCATCATTACAAAATCTACAGCTTCTTCCCTAAGGAGAAGGTACATTTTGCATATCCTTCTTCCTCTCACAAAAAGCAAGCTTAGTATTTTCATTCTTCAGTGCCCTGACTCATTGTATAACTAACTTTGTGATCAGTTTTTGATTGCAGATTTTTCTCTGGACTGAACTGTGTCACTTCAATCAGGCTGACATTTTCAGCCACAGAGAGCTGGAGATACTAACTGATATTGCCAGAAGTTACAGGAAAAGAGGAAGAATTGAACAAAGCAAAATCTGACAATTGTCACATTCTGACAATATTTGGTTTGTATTTAACTTTTCATACATTTGTAATTGCTAAAACAACTTCAGCAAATGGTTAGTAATGTGAAACTGGCTTAAGCATGAGGAAAATTTCCCCTCTGTATGTCAGACATGTCTTTTATGAAGTGTAGTCCATTGCAAAATCAATGACAAAATTCTCATTAACTTTGTGGCATTAGGATCCATTATTGTACACTTTGTCTATTCCTTAATTACCTGTAATTAAAGCTTCCACTGAAACTTCCCTCACACAAGTACTTCTTTATTGACCGTGCTCTCCAACTAATGTCAATAGCCAAATATGTTTCAACTTGTAAATTTTAAAACCAGATAGAAACACAATTTTGAATGTTTTCAGTGAATACCTCAAAAACAAAGATTAATGTTTGCTTCACTTGAAGCTCATTATCTTCTCTCCAGGGCACTTCCATTAGTAAAATCCGAGCACTTGAATATTCACGTGATGAATATGAAGGATCACTGTACTGGAGTAGTGGGATTCTGCTGGCCAGCCCATGACAAGATTACATAGATATCCATCTAAAGCTGCTAAAGCTGTGCCGATTCACTGCAGCAGGCACTAATAACCACACAAGACAGATGAAGATATTATATCTGGTCTCTAGAAAATGGGCGATGAAGATCTGTAATAGAAAAGGCTTGCAAGAAAGTCTTTGAAACAGCCAAAGCTCAGGAAAGAGAATTAGGTTAAAAACCCCTCAAATCATGTGAAATCCTAGAGAAAAAGGAGAAATTCTGTTTTCACTATGGATGTGCTCCTGCTCATCTAGCACTAATTGTTTAATGGTTAGGTATCAGATCTAATTCAAACATCTCTCTGAAGCCAGTGGATTGAAAGACAGGTCTGCAGAATATGATTAATTTCAGGTGGGGAGAGTCCCCCCAGCCAGGGCCTGTCCACCACCCTGAGCTGTGGAGCATGACAGATCCCGACACAGTAGCCAGGTCCAACCGAGGGTCTGTCATAAGGCAATGCCACGGCAATAAGGCAGGTCCAAGTTCAAGCCACACTGCCAGTGCACATGTTGAGCTCTGCAAAAAAGGGAATCTGTGGGCAGGAAGGGCATCCCTGCAGCTGTGCTAGAGGCCAGTGCTCCCCCAGTGTACCTCAGGGTGGGGGGCCTAACACCCTAATAGGTGGAAGTTCCAGGTAAGGCCAGTCACTAAGGTCTGTTAGTGCCCTCAGCGCCCCAACACAAATACAGCCTTCCACAGATTTCAACAGACCTGAATTTCAGCCAGTAATCGATTTCAACACACACAAATGATTAAGGAGGTAAGGCACTTATCTCTTACTGATTGCACCTTTAAGCAAATCTAGTCCCAGCATTAAAAATAATCTCAACATTTCAAAGTAGTCTAATACTTACCTGTTTTGCATGATCAAGGGTTTTGACAGAACTTTTCCACATTTCTCCTTCCATTTCTGGCTACTGATCTATAGCCATGCATTAAATCAACTTGACTCTTTTTCTATCTATTCCAAGTTTGAGGGAGCGTGAGGAAATTGGCTCAGATGTTTGTCAAGTTGTTCTATAATAATTAAACAGAACAAGACTTTATTGATCATATGACTTTCCTGAGTGATGAGTCCCAATTGAATTACACAAGAAAAAATAATGCCAGTGTTCTCTTGCAGTTATAATTTTCTGTTTTTCTAAACTGACATGAATTTTTAAAATCTTTCAGTATAGACTGGAATTTGTTCTCATTTTTAAGTTCCAAAAACAAAGGCTCAAGTATTTATTTTTTCTTTTTAGGTGAGGACACCAATTTTCCTAACCCAAAATATATCTACATGAGTTTTCCAACGTGTTTCATCGGACAACCAAAACATTACTGCATACTTTGTGGTCAGCCAAGTTCTGGTGTCATTTTCCCTTCCTTAAATTCCCAGAAAGGCCAATGGGTTTTCATGTATAAACAGGAGAAATGTTTGCTGTAAGTGGTGTATTCAAAACCAGTAAGATTACATTTAAACAGTGATAAAATGTGAAAGTTAGTTTCAGGAAAAGATACCTGTATTAATTTTATTTTATTATTTGCCTTCCATCAGTGTCAGCAATAGGCCATTTACTTATCAAATACACAGATCATCCCACCCTTATATTTCAAGGAGACATTCCCATTCAGTTAATTACATGGAGCTTAATTATCTAACCCATTCTTGTTCTGAATAATGTCCTCCATGTAGGTATCATTTACAACAACAAGCATATTTGTTTTATTATTATAATCACTCCTAAGTCTATCAGGAAAAGAGAGTGAGAGTCTCAAGAATATTTTTAAGACTAGGAATTTCAAATTAAATTCTTTCAACCAGCATAAAGATGGTTGAAGAGACAGTTCTGTCAATTTTTTTTAAATATTCTGATCTAAGCTGAAGTGTATTTTAATGGTCTTTGGTCAAGCAAAACCTTGTTTAAATATGGCAGTAATTAACTAGGACAATTCAGTGAAGAATAATTCCAAATTACTGATGTTCCTGGAATTTAAAGGAATTTCTGGGCTTTTGATTCAGTGAATTCCATGAATGGAATTTACCTCAAGATAAAAGAAATTTCCACAGAGTCTTTCATCTATAAAAGCTAATGAACTTTCAGACACTGAAAAAAAAAGGAGCTATAGAAAATATTAACATGAAGTTACAGTGCTAGGCCTGGTCATGACTCAGATCCTTATCAGAGTCTAATCCTGACACCATGACAACCCTGAAGTACAACTTTCAGTGCTATCTAAAGAAATATTTACAATATCTAGAGTGAAATAAAAATAAGGGTTGGTTTGTCAACTGTTGTTTCCAGCACTTGGGCTGGGGAACAGTGGAAAGATAAGGACTGGTAAAGTGAAGTGACTCCTGCAAAACACGTTATAGTGAATCACAGCCTCAAAATTAATTTCTCCTAATCCTTTTGAGTCTTCCTTTTGGATATAACTTCTCACAAACGTTTAGCCTATTTTTTCTTTTCTTCTAAATAATTTAGATGTGTAGAGTAGAAGAGTCACAAGGAAAATGGACTCTTCTAGGCAACGGTTCTCCTCAGACACCTGACACATCTACTTAGGGCTGCTCCTTTTCTATTCACAATTTGTGGAATAAAGACTAGAAGAAATGTCTCTAGTTCATTCAGAGGAACAGATACCTCAGGCTAAGTCCCAGTAAGTGTGCCAACCAAGCCCTAGAAACCCAATCTCAAATATTCTGAGGTTTTCCTCAGACCTTGGAGCCTACTTCCAGAATGCCAGTATGTCTGGGAAAGCAAGAATGCTGTAACTGCATACCTTGCTGCAGAGCAAGAAGAGCAACAGGAGCTGAAAACTTCAGAGACAGTTGTTATTGAGAGGGAAAGGCTGAGCCAGGAGGACACAGACATCCTGGACTCAGTTCACAGCCTTGCTGCCAGCTTCCTGCCAGGGGTGAGGCAAATCAGCAAAATGCTGTAGCCCAGCTCCCCACCTACACAACAGGGTCATTTCTTCCTTTCTCCCACGCACATTCTGTCTCCCTCAATAGCAGCTGATGGCTCAGCAGCAGCGCTCCTCCTGCCACAAAAACCCTTCTGCACCAGCTTCCCTGAAAGGGGACCAGGGACCTACACATGTGGATGGAGGGACCATCACCTGAAAACAGTGAGAAATGCAGGTGCCATGAGATAGCATGTGCAAAGTCTCCCAGGAACTGGTAAACTGAAAACAAGAGGCTGATGAATGTGCCCATCAACCAGTGATGGGATAACTTGGACCATGTCAAAAGAGGAAATGGGCTGCTGCATGCAGAGAGAAAGTACAGGTGTGACACACACCTCCTGATTAAAAGTACCTCAAAGGAGTTTCCAAACACCTTTCTGGAAAACACAGTTGTATCCTGGATGACCGTCCACTTCTGAGTAAGTGTACTGCAGGGTTGGTCTCTCACTACTGCTCCAGCTGTGTGCAGATGTGTGACCATGCACAAAAGAGTAAGTGAATTAATAGAAGAAATAGCTTTCTACCATTAACACCTCAAGTCTACTAAGAAAAAACAAATTTATAAGAGGTGTTCTAACAAGTCTGGTTGTGCTGCGTTCCCATACCAGACTTGACGCCCTTTCAGAGAAATTCACATTTCCTCAGGTGTATTTAAAGTATGTAACACAATATGGTCATAACTCTTTCAAGACCTCAAGAAGCTAGTTTTACCTTGTAGTCACTGTATTATTATTATTATTATTATTATTATTATTATTCTCAGTAGCAATAAAGGGTTTTAGTTCATAAAAAATAAATAGTCTCAGCTTCAACTTATTATCTTGATTTATACTGAGTGTAATCTACTTCACATGTAAACAAGGGTTTGTTCTGAGCTTTTATACAAGGGCACTGAAATACTATAAGCCAGTATCATGACACAGACAAATACGAGAACAGAACTGGGTTGAACAAGCATTTCCGGAGTGATGAATTGTGCAATTTGCAACCTTATTGCTCCTTTAACAAAGGAGCTTGAGCCATTACAGTTACAATAAAGACTTTCCTTCATTTCCTTAAAAAAAAATCATATGGGGGTATTCTTTGTAACAGGTATTAAATGAAGTCAAGAGATTTGAGGGGGTTTAATTTTACTGCACTGATGCCAGGGATTGAAACCAATTAATACTAAAATTAAAATCCAGTAAGGAAGAAGACATTCATTTTGATGAACCTACCTTTATAATGCAGGTCTCCCAGACAGCAGCTTGTCCTTGGACTTTCCTGAGGTGTCCATGCAAGAACAGCAAGGGAAGTGAGAATAGGAAAAGGAGCAGCTGGAGTTTTGGAAGTAGGTCTGAAACCTTGCTCATCTATAGAATTGCATGCTGATCTATCCAATCTATCATGGATCTATCTATTCACATACCTGAAATTATAAAATAATAAAGATTCCCATTTGACACTTCATGCTTTGGGTATGTTCATGAGCTAAAAATACTTTTTAAATCAACAGTAACAATGTGCGTTTGTTTCAGATAACAAAACCTTTTTTAATTTTGTAAGCCAGTAAGAAGCTGATGGTTTAGACAGGAGTTCCTGAAGTAACTTAATGCCCAAAAGTACTTCCAAGATTCTCATAGTCCAGGAGAGAATTCTGCAATACAAGTAAAAATTGCACACATCAAACAAAAAGTTGTATCTTCAAAAAATATGTTTGGTTCTGATGTACAATTCTAGGTTTTAGGGGGGAATTCCTACTGCTCCCCCACCTCCACCAACTAATGCCATTCACAAAGTACATCAGGACAGTCAACTCTGAAACCTGATTTTGGTTTTCAATCCTTTGCTGATATTTTCATATTTAAGTCAAAGAATTATGCCAATGCAAAATCATGGCAGAGAAATTAAATACAGGAAGTAATTTTAACAAGTAACAATGCAGCTCCCCAGGTTCTCCTTACTGACACAATGAATAGCTAATATCTGTACTTAAAAATGCCTCCACTGTCACTTGCCTGCAACAGCAGGAGGAATTTCCTGGTTTCTTTACACTCACAACCATATATGTTATCAGGCTGCCTTCTCACGCATAATGCTCATATGGGTTTGATTATAATTATAGATCATAATGTGCAACTTCTAAGTAAGGTTTTTCAGCAGTGGATTTCAAAGCATATCAGAAAGGCAGCCAGCATTTTTATTCTCCTTTTATATGTGGGAGAAGAGATTCAGAATAGAAAAGTGACTTATACCAGGATTCTTCACCCACCAGCACAGCGCCCAAAATAGTACACACTCCATAAAGCAAAGTTTTACCATAACTGCTAATCTGTTATCAGTGATAGTTAAAACTCACAGAGAAAACACTTGCATATTGGAAAGAGTTAAATATTTGCTCTTTTTTGACAGCAGGAGAAGTATTTTTGTGTCTTTGTCCACCAAGCTGATATAAGATATTGCCTAGCTAAGGGCAGCAGCATTTTTTAACCAGTAGACAGATTATCTGACAGGAGTCTCCATACTGCTCCCTCTAAAAGTAAATTGGAAGAGAAAATGGGAAGTTTTAGCACTACAGAGACAGATAAAGCCTGGAAAAAACAGGCAGATGAAGCAAAAAAAGAAAATAGTATGATCAGCAACAGCAAAGGGCAATTATGAATCATAAGACAACTGAGAAATAAATTCAGCTGTGAGACTGTCCAATGAGGCACACTTCCCTTACGAGTCAAATCGGAGACCTCCAATTTCAGACTCTCCCCCAGGGAACTTCTCTCATCCCCAGGGCCAGCCATGCTCTGGTGGGGCTTGCCAAGACCACGGTCCTTGAGCCTCTAACATACAGTAATACCAGAGTAGGTCACTATAAACCCTGATTCATCCATTATCTTTCATACAACTGCCTGGATTTTCAAAACTTTCCCTTTTTCACTTTCTTTTTTGTTTTTTTTTTAATGTAGAAGTATAGAAAGTGCCAGTGATGGGGCCACCAAGCATGTCCAGGCTCAGGTAATGAGTCCAAAGAGACCATCCAGAAACCAGTTCCTGGCTGAATGAGCCAGCAACTCAGATTTAGGGGCAGTGAGGATCATCCAGATCTGGTCCACAACACCTGCAGATTACACAAAACCATGCACATCTGGCCTGAGGAAAATAAATGAAAAGCAGGTTTAAGCTGAAAAAGAAAAGAAAAATCTCACATTGCATGCCTGGGGGGAGAAACAGAGTGAATTACAAAAGTGGGAGTGGGCATCTCTTCCATATAGTACTAAAGTGGGGGGCAAGTAGGAGTGGTGTTTTCCTAAATGCTGTTGGCACAGCTCATCCTCCCAGAGAGTCAGGTACCAGAGCAGTAGCTAAAGGAGTAGTGGGCTGAACACACTGGCCCTGATATGAAATCTGATTACATCAATGGAAGCATTGCATCTGGCATCAAGAGTTTTTGGATCACACCCAATATCAACAGCAGCTTTGAACTGGAACAAACTTTCATCATTACACAGATCTTCCTTGGGCTCCATCTTTTTCAGTTTTATTTAACACTGAATGACAGCCCCCTTTGCAAATTAAACAGCTGGGGAACAAATTAGCCAGATCTACTTAGAGTGTAGAAAATTAAGAATGTAAGTTAGCTTTTTGCAGTATCAGTGATAAAGCTCTGGAAGTTTCCAAATTAAATTAAAGTTAAAATTCACCCAGTGAGCCAGGCTCACTGGTTTGCTCAGTGTATTCACACCTCCCAGCACACTGATCTCTAGGCATAGCAGGAGTACAGAGCACAGGCCAACAATGCCCCTTGAATCTGCAGGGGTTTGTTCCAGTTGATGCCGCATACACACAGTAACATTTCCCAAAGGGATAAACTAATTTAAGAGAACAGAGAAAAAGTCAGTTTAGTAAAAAGATAGAGGGAAAGGATGGAGAACACATGAGGCAAGTAAGAGTAAAAGGAACATTTAGTTTCACAGAGGAGTTGCACACAAAATTAGCATGCTCACATGTATTTGGTGAAATACAAATATGTGAGGAATACCAACTATATTTTTTCTGTCAGATTTTTTTTTCTAGATAGCATCCTCCAAAAGGCCTTTCTAACATCTTAACTTCACCTATTAACATTGTCTTTAAAAACTCAGCACATCTTTAATTGAAATAAAGAAGCTGAACCCCCACTGGAAATCCCAAAACGCACGGCATCACAAAAGGACCTGCAGAACAAAAGTATGGGAGACACCTGACTTCGGTCACAATCTGGAAGGGTTCCCCTTAACCTCTCCTCCAAAACGTTACTTCCAAACACATTCTCATCCAGAAATCAGTTCTCTACACCTTAAGATGAGTACATATAAAACATTATGTTGATTTTGACATTGTTGTTCCTTAGAGTTTCATTTTTCTTGGCTAACAGCAAGAAGAAGATATAAGACAGCAGAGCAAAAAAAAGAAGACAGAGACATTCAGAAGTGAAGGTGAAGTAAGAATGTGAGGCAAGGAAATGCTAGGGATGGGGTAGAAATGAGAAGTCTGGAAGGATAAAGCAGAAAATTACTGGGTGAGAAAACTGTATCTGGAAAGACAAATGTGATAAGAGAGTAAGGAAAGAAAATACCAGGAGAGAAAAAGACAGTGCATGAAAAAAGTACATTATCCCTTCAAAATTGCCATAACCTATACACAGAGCAGGACTGAGTTAAAGATTCACTGTCGATGTTCATTCTATCATTGCCTAATTTGATTTTTGGCAGGCGCTTAACTTTGCAGCCTTCATGTCCTTTTAATGTTGTTTTTGAGTTCTTATAACACCTTATCTGAGAGGCTGAGACTTACCCATCACAATTACAGTTTTCAGATTTAAATGCTTCTGGAGCAACCAGAGCATAAAAGTGTGTCAAAACAATCCTTTTTCACGCCCAGCACACTCGGAGATAAAATGGTCTTCTTTGAAGTCCTTTGAAAAAATCTCACTTCTGAGAGGAGAACAAGCATGAAGAATTGCACACCAAGAAGAATTTCGGGGGATGTTATAAACTATGTACAAAGACAAATTAGAATGAAAGAGACATCCTGTCTGTGCCATCTAAATTGTGTAGTACCCCCATAAATACAATGTGTTTGCCAGTAATCCTCAGGGAAGACACCTCCAACAACATATTTCACTTACAAGGTTTAAAGAGAATTTTCACAATGCTATCCATGGTTTGGAAGTCTTAAAACTTAGGAATTGCACAACATCCCTTTTTATGGATGGCATCCAAACATGAGGCATCTTACTTAGCATCAAAGATCTCCAGCGCTTGTATGGTTGGATGCATTCCTGGATGTGTCTCTGCAGATGCCTTTGAAGGATGCTGTGGTTGAAAAACTACTGCAAATAATTTGGGTGCTAAGCAGCTTTAAGCATTGCCTCTAGTGAAAGTATTTAAAACTTGCAAAAGATGCAAAGACCTTAAGTAGGCCGTTTCATTATTTATTTATTTCAACTTATATTTATAGGTTTGACAACGTAGACAAGAGTTTCCAAAGTCAACTTATAAAACAGTTTTATATGATGGTCTTTGAGATATTTTCTTGGAATTACATATGATCTATTTTGCTTGATTTTCAGCATCCTAAACATATATTATTCATAACACTAGATCTTTGATGCTAAGTAAGATGCCTCATGTTTGGATGCCATCCATAAAAAGGGATGTTGAATAATTCCTAAGAATTCCAAGCCATGGATCCCAGATCCCAAGTGACAGAGCAGATAACAAATGTTCAGAGCAGGTGAGAGCACTGAGCAACGCGTGATGAGCAGCCTTGGCACGAACAGCCTCTGATAACCTGAGATCCTTTTTGAGAGCTCCCTCCTTTGACCAATGGCCAGGAGTAGTTACCTAATTACAGCCATTAGGCAACACCTTAGACATTGTTCTAATAAAACGGTTGCAGCAAGAAAGGTCGCAGTTCGCTAGTTTAGACCATAATAATCTAATATCTGTAGCCCCTCTGTTTTAATTACTCTAAATCCTACCTTCACTTACTGTTAACATTCAATAAATAAGTGCGATCCAATGCTTTCATTACCACAATTCTACTTCATTAGCCTGGAAGAAAGTTGCACTAACTAAATATTTAGCTTTATTTAAAGGTTTATTTGATACAGGCCTTCTTGGTTTAGCCAATATAAACTAAGTCACTCAGTGCCACCAACAGCAGGCATTCAGTGGATAAACAGCATCTGTTACTTATGTGAGGTAAAGGTTTTCCTTTGCTGCTTTTAATAAACTTCTGCATTGTAGGCATCTCAGACTATTGCTAGAGCTTTCTGCCACATCTGCTCTCCATGAGATACGAGACAAGAATCCACAATTAGAACTTTTTAAAGCGCTTTTATGTCATGCTTTTAGTTTCATTTTTGCAAGCTCAGATAATTTAAAAATTGTTTCGTTCTAGCATTTTTTAAGTTTTCAGCAGCCAAAAGGGGAGATGCAAAATAAGCCCTTCGAATTTTCATGCTATTAAAAAGCAGCTTGTCAGGATTGGCTGGAGCAATTTGAAAGAAGCATCTGTACCTTAATGAGATATTACCAATATTGTCCCAGCACCACACCCAAATAGATGGAATTCTCTGTGTTTTTATCACTTTCAGTCATCTCCAAATCCTACATTCTCTTGGGAAAGATTCATGGCTCAGTCTGATACATTGCTGCCTCTGCAAAATTGCAATTCAGCCAAACAGCAGCATCAGTAAATGTAATGTCCCATTCAGTTCATTCTTCCAGATATGACTTTCAAAGCCTAGCAGGGCTACTTATAAAACAATGATATTAAAAAAGACATTTTTATCTTTCTCCATATATTTGTATTTACTAGGGAAAGGAAAATAACAACGAAAACTCTGCCATTTTGGAGAGTAATAAATAAGATCCTAAAATACAGGAAATGAAAATACTGTGATCCTCAGTATCGGTGAGATCCAGTATCAATGACTCGGAGTACAGAATAATATTGGCTGCCTATTTAAACAATCCAACTGATAATTAAAGCTACCACAGATGCAAGGTAGTGGAAGTAAGACAGTCACATAAAAATGAAAAGAGACTACCTTGTTTCTTCATTTCGTGGTTCTTTTTCTGTATATCTATTTGTAAGCTTGAAGTTTCCTTGGTATACATTTTAGTTTTAACATCTGTGCATGAACATAGATAAAACATAAAAATGCATATATATCTATATTTAATATTTTATATATTTCTGAAGGAAAGCATATACAGAGTACTAATAATGCTGTTTCTTTCCCAGGAAGAGCTGTAAGTTCCAGGAGTCTGGTCATATCTCAAGGATGACATATTTCAGTCTCTTAGGTGAAAAGAGGCAAGGAGGTAGCCAGCTGGCTCATGTGAAGTTAAATCTTCTATGCCAGCTGGACAAACAGTAGCATTGCTGCTAGCTTTGGAGGCTGCTGCCTGCCTACTAACTACAGGAAGACCAGAAGAGTTAAGAAGCAAAACCTACATGCAAACAATTTTCCATCCCATATGGAGTTGTCATTATCCCTCTGAGCATAATTAGGTTTGCCAGATTTACAGTGCTGTATGCAGCAATACCCTGAGTCAGACTGCTCAGCTGCTTGCCACTCACACAGCACTTCCAAGTCAGGCCTCGTTACCCTCCTGGCAGTGAACAATGAGGAGAAGGCTGCACATTAGTGCTCCCGGTCCTAGAGGGAAGCTGAAAAACTCTTGGAAGAAGAAAGGAATAAGACGCTCAACAAAAGTAGAATATGGACCTGCTCCTAACCTTTCTGATTCCTAAACCCCAGATAATTAGTTATAGTCTTTCAGTTCAGGTACAGCCAGCGCGTTTGCCACAAGATAAGACTTTCAGCAAATAACCTTAAAAAACCCATTTTCACTGACTCTCAGTTGCTGAACTTGAAGGAACATACAGAATATATTTCATATATTTTATCTTTTACTGACTTAGTATAATAATTACCACATTTTTGCAACATTGCCACATACACCTGAACATGTCACTTGGTTTGAAACCCCTGAGGCAGAGGCCATGGCTGAACTCAAATTGTAAGTTGTCAGTGACTGTTAAATTGATTATATGTGTGTAAGTTTTATAGAGAAAGAAACTAAAGGGCAGAGTCTGACTCACACTTATCCTGCAGATCTGTGGCAGGAATGAGAACAGAGCACATATGCCTTGACCTCAATCTTGCGTGTAAACCAAGTGCATTGTCTCTCAATTTAACCTGTAAATTTAGTGAAGAGACAGCTGCTGGAGTTATGGTGTCTCCTGTTAACCAAGACCACTAACACACTGGGTATTTGGAGCAGCTCTTTCCACAGTTATGCAGGAAATACTAAGCATAATCTCCAAGGAAGAAGTCAGCTTGTTCAAAAGAAGTAATCTTAATTCTAAATCTTTGTACCAGATGTAAACAGATCCCTCCAAAAAATGCCACCTGTATTATCTTCTCTTACTCCAACTGAGCCCAGAAACACAAAGAGGAAAAAAAAGAAAACATATTGACTGAGGTGGATTTAAAATTATTTCATATTAACCCAGCAATAAGAGAGAACTACCTCACTCAATGTTTCAGCCATACTTCTGATGAGTGAAGATGGGACCACCTATTTAAATCATATCAGCCTGCTTTCTGTTGTGAACATAAAAAATTGTACTGGTGACCCAATAGGGCAACATTACAAACATGGAGAACGTGAGATAAATTCAATAAAATTGATAAAATAATTCACGAAGTAAGCATAGGCATCTCAGACTCTGCAGCCTACAGCCCTGACCCATGACAGTCAAGAATGTGACCCAAGTGCAGTGCATCTCTTCCTGCCTATCCACTAGGGCTTGCTCTCCTTTCAGCTGGGAAAGGAAAGGCAACTTTAGGTCTCATCCGACAAAGTCTTGGCACATAACAAAACTTTCTACCAAGTACTACCAAGGAATGTTGATCATAGAGTTAATCCCAGAGTTCAGTAGCTGGAAATACTAGCTGGTAACACAGATTTCAATGACCATGAACCATAAATATAGACATAAAAAAGACAAATTCAATGCTATGACATCATAGTGGTAGAAGAAGTCAAAGCACCATATATTACCTGTGTAAGGCCTTATTTAGAATTAAGCTTACAAATTTCAGTTACATGTTTTATGATGCATTAGGACTACTTCAGGTCAAAGAAGGGCTAAGATAATCAGAGGAATGAATGTTATCTTGCATAAAAAGCACAAAATCCAGAAAAAAGAGAAAAATGCCAGCAGTCCTTGGACAGCTGTATATGAATTCACTGAGTTAAGAACACTGGAGGGAGAAAACAGCTGTTGAAATGCAGTGCAGAATGAAGAGTCAGTGTATATAACCAGGCTATAAATAAGTATAGAGTGGACCCTCCATAAGAAAAATGCATATCCAGAATGTTCTGCCCATGCAGGTAAGAGGAGAAGACATCTTAACCGATTTTGGTGGAGCTGGTGCATTTAAAAATAGTTTGATATGCCAATATGCTTAACACAGCAGCTTGGATTTGATGACCCATGAAATCCTTTTCACTTCTGTCATCACATCTTTTGCTGAGCAATTATTGTAGTGATTGAATTAGGAAAAGTCATGTATCACTACAACAAAACCCATCATGGGCTGATGCTGAACAAAGCAGATAATTTCAGAATATTTATACTGTTTTACTGGGGGGGAAGAGTTCCACTGTGTGTCCAAAAATCTTAATTTTTCTTAACTATGTAAAGTTGACCCCTAAAAAATACTGGTTTTACTCAAACTTTACCAGGCTGATAAAGTTTATCCCTTGGTCTCTAACTCCGTCTAATCCCATGAAAAGCTGGATGATACCAGAACTTATCATTTTACTGTTGGAGGTCATTTATAACAACATCAACCATCTGCCCTTAGAGAGGCATAACGCAAGATATGAATGCAAATTGAAGGTGAGACATTTGTCACCACAGTAGAAACAATTTCATTCCAGATAACATGTGTGATGTACAACCCTTCCTCATATTTTAGTTTTTTTTGTTTGGCTTTATTTATGGGCCATAAAACTGTAATTCAGCAGTGAAGAATGAAACACTTTATTGAACTTCTATACAGTATTTACACTTCTTGCATCAGATGTCACTTTTTCATGGTAGTGGGACATATTGGGAATCCCAGAGCAATGAAGATTTATGGACCTCTGGACTTCACTGGTAGAAATATACAGAGCACCATGAGCAGGCTCTCACAATAAGCCCAAACTAGTAAACTTTCATGTTAATTAGAAACCTCTGTAGGATTTACGGGTAACAGCTTAAGTTAATGGGAACTTCATTCTCTGTCATCCATCATTCTTGTACGGACAGTAATATAGGAAAATAAAAAAAGAATTTAAAATAAAGACACTGCCTGAAAAAGGAATTTTTTAATGTTGCAATCCTTTTAATCTACAGGTTTTTAGCAGAAGTTGGGCCTCCCAGAATTCATTATCAAACCAGTTTGTAACACTTTTGTTGTATGGCAATGATATTTCTAAGAGAAAGAGCAATTTTAAATAAATAAATAACAATAAAGGAAACCATAATGAGTCAGGGAATTGATAAGTAAGAAATTTGTTGCTTGCAGAATATTGTCAGTGGTTCAGGTCAAACTTAAGCAGTTTCTTGTGGGAATTTGGCTATAACCTTACTCTTACGCATGGGCAGCTCCATTTAGGACAGCAAGGCCATATGAGATGAGTCAGATTAAGCCCAGGCCTGTATCTCTAGGGGGACACAGCCTTCGCTACACCAGAAAAAAGACTCGTGATTTTAGAGAGGAGCCAGAGTATTAAGTCCATCAACTGCACTGAGCTTAGTTCTGACAGGTGGAAACAATGGCAAAAAAGTGCTTCCAAACACAGCTGCCAAATCACCACAAAAACATAGACAACTGCTCACAACAGGTGGTTTTAGCCAATGCTAGGTGAATCCACCAGGATCTAAAAATACATTTAAGAATAAGACTTCGGGAATCATCACCCATATTTATCAGAGATTAACTGAATCATACTTAGATTCTCAACAGAGACACCAAGATATTAATTCCCTATGCTCCACTTCAAAAATTGTTGGTACTTCTTATCCCTCTCTTTTAGTACAAAAGGACAATCCTTGTGCAAAATTTCACATCATGTCAGTTCTGTGAGAGATCCCATTTGCTCAGATGAAAACTGTAAGTTTTAGTTGTACTGTTTCAAGAGGCACAGAACATGAGAATGTATTATGTGGATGTATCTTAAAGTAACTACATCTGTGCATGTCTAACTGAAATTGCTTCATGAGGAAAAATCCAAGCTGTTTGACTTTCCAAGACGACAGGTGCCACACAGTGTCATTTTGCTGTATCTACCCACTATCAAAACAGAGTAACAGGAGTGAATTAAAAAAAAAAATCAGAGAAGTTAGCTCATTATCCTGTTAACAACCTTTTCTCCAGAATCAAGCTCCATGAGATTTGGACTCTTTCCAGGGCTGCAGATTAAGATAGGGAGCATATGTCAGGAGCAGCTGAAACAAAACCAAAATGTGTTTTACCTAGAGCCATCTCAGCACACCAGAAGTAGCGATAAACATTTGTTTGGCTGGCCCAGCTTGCCTCACTTCTGTTGAAAGAATAATAATGATGGCAGAACAAAAAACTTCATCGTTTATTAGAGCTTGAGTGTACTTGTTTCCTTTTACCATGAGAGCACTGTGAGAGACAAAAAGCAAGCTGTGACATAATAGAGGCAAAATGAACAACAATAGATCAGTTTAGAGATCTAAATATTTCATAGCTATGTGGATCATGTGTGGTAACACCATTGCAGATAAACTTAGATTACTTGAGCCTTGCTCACTCAGTCTGTTCACGGAGAAATACTTTCCTAAGGATTTACACTGAGGATTACTTACTTTGGTTTTCTAGATGATCTATTAGGACCAGAATTATATTCACATAATTAAGCATCAAGGAATTGTGTCCGGATTACCAAGAAGTGCCTAGAGAAATGAGACACAGCTGGACAAGTGTTAATGATTGTCTCTCAAGAACAGCTCTTGGATGGAATCATCGTGGAATTTGGTTGTACAACTCAGAAAATTATACAATTAAAAGGAAGCAAAATTATCAGTTAAACACTGATTAAATTTGCTTGTTGTGGTACTTCTGAAAAACCAACCAGCTTCTAAAAAATAACAGCTACCTAATTTAGACCTTTTTTCCCAAAGAAATCTTTGGTTACAAATGGGACCTCTCACAACAAGGTTAATATCAGCTCCAAGGTTTTTAATTCTTCAAATTGAAACATGTTTTAGGGTGCATCTTAGGTTAAATAAACTTTTAGAGATAGGAAATGAAATCTCACTTACTATGGAATGTGTCTTCATTTATTACAGAAAGCCTAATAAACTTTAAATGGCAAATATCTTGTGGTGTACCTGAGTGGTACCTGGTGATATGTCAGTCCTATGACATCAGACAAACAAAAGTGTATCTGAATTTATGGGAGAGAGAGCCATTCATTAATAAGCCTATTACACTCCAATCAAGTCTTATTATTTGTCCAAAATCTCAGTTTGAACTACAACCACTTTGCAGGGCTGTGTTTTAAGAAAATTTACTTTATACAGGTTTTACCACTGCTACAAGGTACAATCACTTTTGAATTTTCACTTGCAACAGTATGTTAAAATTTTGACTCCGTTTTCTGGTGAAGTTTCATATTTTCAGTCAGGACAATGTGGTCATTGCTGTGCTGGGAAGGTATGAGTTTGTTGTCAATCTTCATGCTGTATTGTGGAATCTGTTATTTCTGGGCTTTCATACCTGTCTGCTTGCTGCTTCCTTGCACAGGAAAACAGGATATTCATCTTCAGCTCATGAATAAGTAGTCTATTACTGCTGAGACAGAGTGATTTGTCAATATTGTTGTAGCAGTAACTTCTCAGAGCATATTTAGAGTTCCTCTTGCAATGCTAAGCAGGAGCTATTCCTGAAATACCCTTCAGATTCATCAAATTTAATAAGAATCGATACTTTTTCAAATAAAGGCTTATTCCTTCTGCTCCTAAGCCTCACACGCTTTCCAAACTCAACTACTTCATAAAAGGTTCTTTGAATTTTAATATGGCATCATAACTTATGAACAGACCGTAGAGAGGTACTACTTTAAGTTTCTCACAGAAATTTGTGAGGCTTTGTCAGATCAACTGACTGCACAAAATATATGTTCAAGTTACTTTCTATATTAGTAACTAGCTTTGACATGATATAACCCTACTGTATTGTACCTAGCTCCTCTCACTATTCATGTAAGGAGCAAAGAGAAGTATTATGTGACGGTTCCTATTAAGATATGTTTGCAACACAAGTCCAACACAGGAAATCCATCCTGATTTGAAGTGTGCTTAATCATTTTCTTCAATTCGCTGCAGTCAAGGGAACATAAATATGTGCCGTAAGTGCTTTCCCAAATGGAGGTGAAGCATTAGCTAAAGCTTACCAATTACTTAAGTCATTGCCAAGTTTATTGTGGCTTAAGTATTTTGCCTTGACTGGACAGTGCTCAGTATGAAATAATTGAGTAAATTGATAAATTACTTTGAAAATATGCAGTAATTTTCCTTATTATTACCTTATCTTGGTCAGTGTATCAGCTTTCAGAGCACAAATAAAAAGCCTCTCCAACAACTGCAAAATTATAAAAGAAAAAAAAGCAACAAGGGCAGAAAAGCACCTCATTGCATCGGCAACTCTTTTGGTACCTTGGTTTCTCAGGAGCGTCAGTTGTCCCTGGCAATTAGAAGACAATCATGGGACAAACAGGAATAAAGTGAGGACGCAGACCTGACAAAGAAGTTTTGTTGGAGCATGCAAGTACAAAAATGTAACACTCAGCTGTAACAGGCTTAAAACACAGGGCTTTACCAGCAGTCACAAAGGCTACAAAACAAATTCCTATAGGGGCAAAGGACTATTAAAAATGGCATCAATTCTCACTCCAACTGCAAATCACTCTTCTTGTGTCTATTTTGCTTCCCATAAGCAGTTAATAATCTTACCAAAACAAAGCACTCCTAAGTAAGTATCTAGTGCTTCACACAGGGAAGGGATGAGGCAAATACGACAGATGCTAGTCACCTCACGTACCCTAAACTTGGAAGGTGCTCATATACTTCCCAATGAAAGCAGAATGAGAACCTACGTAAAATAGAATGGAATACAAGAGCAGGGCAGGAGGAGACTGACAAGGGTATCATTACTGGGAGAGCAGGATACAAAAAAAGCTACTGAAGACATGCTGCTGCAGCTGAATTATGTAGAGCTCTGAAAGAGAACAAGCTCGAATTTAACACACTGATTTATTCCCTGTTTCTGTTTCCTCACTTATGACGTAATCATTAATCAGCTTTTACAGTGAGAAAAACTGGTTTTTGATTAAATTAATCATGAATACAGTCCAGAAATAGTTCCCTGCAAGTATTCTTTTGAGCAAACACTTCACTCCCACAGCTTTTCAGAAAAAGCTCCATAGCTGATAAAGTAAGTACAAACATTATCTAAGCAAAACTCTATTTAGCAATTGTCAAAACACTAGTGAGTAGATTTCCTCATTATTCACTCAGCTCTGCTGGTATCTTCCCAGTCAGGGTGCAGATGAGAACCCTATGCTGCAGAGCAACAAAGGCAGGAGGAAGAGAAAAATTTCTAGCTGGGCTGGAAACCTCTCTCCTCACCTTGGCGCTAGGTACGTCTGAAATTCAGGGCCAGAATTGTTTCTGGCAGCTCTCAAGCAGCAGAGAGGGAGACTGCAAGCCAAAGAATGGCTTTTGAAACAAGAACAGAGCTCCTGCAAAAGCCATTTCCTTGCCTACAATTACTCTTTCATCTCGGGCCATCTGTCTGATGGAAGCTGCCTGACCTATCAATACTAAATAACATTACAAGGGCAGCTCTGTTCAGCGAGACTTAACGGTTTCAGCTTGTCTCTAGATTAAAATCACTCTTCTGGAAGGACTTGCGAACAAAACTAGGAACAGGAATCACGTGCCCAGAGAATATAAATGTGTTACCCTTCAAGCTGAAATTGTAGCTCCTTAGCACAAGTAACTCTACTACTGGACCAACATTATTGCTCCTTACTCTAATTGCACGTTCAGATAAAACACCTGGTTTACAAATACAGTGCCAACATGTTATATGTGTTTAAAAGCAAGAACAAAGCCCACTTGACTGAAAGATCTGAGGATTTGCCTAGAGGCTTTTGTATAACAGCCACTTTGAACAATTCTAAATTTAACCAATATGCCATAAAAATAAAATGCACAGCACTTCATACACTTGTCACTAGCACTAATTTAAACCACACTGTGGAATAAGCTATTTAAATGGGCTTGTTGACCTACTTTTTAATCCCAGCTTTTGGGGAAGAAAAGAAGTTAAGCAATAACTTAGAAGGTTGTTATTTCCTATAAATCATATTTTTGTATGACTCTTACCACACAGTATTTCATTTTATGAGGATTATTTATTTTCCACTGAATGCAGGTATAGATTAATCTGCAGAATGTTAGGAGACAGAAAGTATTTTAATTCATTATTGCCTTGAAGTGATCCTCGTTGTCTGGCATTTTGGAAATCATTTTGCCTACAATCAGTTTTTTTCTGTCCTCTCATTCACGTCCATTTGAGAAGAATGAGACGATCTTGAACAAGAAAAGGATCTTGTCACTATACAAAACCACTTACAAAGAGGGATAAAGGGACTTTGCTTGATTTAGTTCTTTTTCATAAAATTCTTCCCTCAAGATGATTCAAAAAAATTATTCACTTCTCTTTAATGTTTGTCCCAAGAATGTATTTTTAGGTTCTCCACTGTTCTGCTATACCCTCTATGTGTAAGCTCAGTTCCAAGACATGTTTTCTTACGAGAGTAATTGCTCTGTATTTTTTTCAAGTGTCCAAGATACAGACTAAACTAAAATAGGTCAGAAAAATCTACAGTGCATTTCTTGTCAATACCTTATGTATGGAAGTTGATGAACCAATGTAACAGAACAACTTATGGGTAAAAGCAAGCATTTTCATTTTTACAGGTATGTGACTAGAAACTAACTGCAAAAGTGGGTCTCTCTGACTCAGCTTTTGTACCAGAAAAGCAAAAGGTCCAAAATGAGAAAAAAATACAACAGGTTTCTGATAAGGGAAAGCTGTACATCTGGCACGTCTCCCTGGCATCTGTAGGCATCACTCAGCAGGAAACTGAACAATAAAGTTCATCCACAAACTGGATGCACATGAAAAACATACAAAATCTATCATGTTTATAACTTGGTTTGATATACAAGAGACCATAACATACCTGGGAGCTAGAAAAAAAAATAGCTTTGAACTACTTATTCTGTTAGGCATTTAGCTACGGTAAGCTGGGCTTTGCCATGTCCTAACTGACCATGCTTCAGGATGTTCATCCACTGCTCTGTCTAGGTGACACAAATCACAAAAAGACAGCAAAAGACCTACCAGAGCAGAATAATCCTTTTCCTTTGAGGGACAGGCAGAAAGAGAAGAAACTTTAAAATAAGGGGGGGGGGGGGGGGGGGGGGGGGGACAATCAGA
>VXAZ01005984.1:401708-529500 GCA_013399875.1 Gymnorhina tibicen | reverse complement strand
GCGGGGGAAGGTGAAAGCAATTTGAGCATTCTGGTGTCATGCACATCAAAAGTAACTGTTTATACCTGTATAGAAGAGGCCACTGGACCTGTGCACATTCACAGAAATGAAGGTTTCATCTGACTAATAAGTTACTCATTGTCAACCTAAATTTTTCTGGAAACCTACATTCAGTAAAGAGGGAACATGTCCTGCTTTCCCTGGGACATGCAAATTTCTTAGTGGTGTGTGTGCTTGCACTGGACAGGAGTAGAGAATTGTGAAGACAAGCTTATTTCACTCAGCAATACAAGGGTGGTACTTTTAGCTTTAATTACAGTGAAGTAGCAGTAAAGCAATCAAATAAAGCAAGAGGTACAGAAATGATAAGTTTATTGATTTAAACATTAATAAAACTAGGAAAATCACAGCACAAACCAATTTATGTAAGAGTTGGCAAGGAAAGATGAAATGAGGGAAATTTATACCTTTTTCTTTTGCATAGTCTCTAAACGGAGGAAAAGAAAAAGTGCCAATAATCGCACAGCAGCAGAAATGCTGTAGAAAACAAAATGTATAAATAGTAAGGTGACTTCATGTAAAGCCTGAAGAAGGTAAACCATATTTATGCATGAAAAGAAGTCAAAAATTCATCACCTGAAAGGTCACGGATGCGATACAAATATGAGACACACACATGAGACAAAATAGGTAACTGGAGAAAACGGTACAAATGTAGACTTCTAGTTCCATTTAAGAGGAGGCAGATGGGAATATGTAGACAATTAGGGACTGTACAATCACAAATCTACAAACCAAACAACTCCCTTAATATTTAGTAGTAGTTAAACTATAATAAAATATTTAAAGAGAAGCCTACTGACCCAGCACCCTTGGTCTGCAAAGCTTTACTTAGTTGAAGACCCGGGCATACCTCCTGTTCTTAGGGGGGGTGGGGGGAAGAGAAGAAAAATTATTCTAAGTCAGATTCATTTCAGCTAACCATAGTCTGACATATCACCTTGACAGGAGATTCTTTTCTGACTGAATGATGGGGTTTTGTTTGGATTTTTCGACACTTGTGGTATTAAAATCATAAACAAAAACCTGTCAGGAAACACAAAACAGATCTTCTATTTATGTTTTAAGAAATATACTATGATTCAAGGTACATATTCAAAGTTAAGAGGACAATTTAAATGGGTAAAAACTGCAGGCAAAAACAATTGAGATTACTTTCCAAGAACCTAGTAACAGTCAAAGCCTGGAAAAACCTGTAAGTACTCTTTAGAAGAAAGATAGCACTGAGCATTAAAAGGAATATTTAGAGAACAGATTGACTTATATTGTGGGTTTATTATTATCTAACATAAGGTATCTTTCAGAAGGCTTTCAGATCATCAGCTTGCTTTAAAATGCATGTCAACACTTTAGCCACCAGCTATATGCATCAATAAAGCAGAGCACTGACCATTTTATTTGCAGCATTTTCTTTGTCTCACTTTATTGCAGAGCTCTGGGGAGCAGAGCAGATCCAGTGGCTCTTCTGGCGTTCTTTTAGCATAAGGAATTTCCACGTGCCTCTGGTTACAGAGAAGAGGGCTTCTTCAATCAAACTGAACACTACCAAGGACAGTGGAGTGTCGCAGCTGTGCCAGGGACGGGAAGAAAAGCACAACACAAAGTCCAAGTCCAGGGAGAAAAGCCATATAATTTATTAATTAATATGGCCTTTTATAAGGTGGTTCGCAAAGACTACAGGGGGCCGTTGGTCCTTTGACCAGCCACCCCTCAGCATGATTGGCTAGTACTCTACAACACCCATTTCAAAATATTTTCCACAGTACAATAACAAAGCTAGGAAAACAAGTAGCAGGTGTCAGATAAAGAATTGGTTTACAAAACTGTCTCTCTGTTTCTCGTAGCTAGTGTGAGTAAGACAAAGTTCTCACAGGATGCTGCAGAAAGCTGGAAAACTTCCCTGTTGAAGGCTTTTCAGCATCCCCAGTGGAGAGAAATACAAATGGGAAGTGGAAGGTTTATGGTGCAGAGTGTGAGGCTGTGTCTCCTTCCCTCTCTGCTCCATGAGTGCTGTCCATGTGGCACATGCTCCATGTCACTTACAAGGCTACAGACCTGTCCTTTCTTTCAACTCACTGATTAGGTAAGCTGTCTCCATGGGGTATTGCTGACACCAGGTCCAAAATGTGCGGCATTTTCCGGAAGATTCATGTTTAGTGAATAGAAGCTATAAACCTGAAGCCCAAAAGGCTCCTCAGGGCCATGGAGCCCCTGCCAGATTTCTCCCTTTGAAGCCATCCTTCAGGGGATGAAATATGTGTCACTTCCCTCAGCCAAGGCTCATGCAACATAAAGGCTTTCCTTTCTTCAAAATGCTTGTGCTTGTTTTAACACACCTCAGTCAGATGATTACCACATTTTTGCCAGCTGAACTGCCCAACACCACATGCACTTACCAGCTTATATTTCTTTAAAATACTATGGGTTGGGATCACTAAGTGACCACTGGTATTCCAAGGTACTCCCAGGACAAATTATCTTATTATCTTTTATCTATTAGTTTTAATGGAAAGGTTTATAACCATAAAGAGGTATCATGATGCATCACATAAGTTTTTAAAACGCATAGGCACAGTAGTTTTGATATTCATTTTTCACAGCATTCCTTTGTTAAGATTTTTCTAAAGTTTGAAGGCCATCGCAAAGCTAGTGGAGGGTAGAAAGAAACTTAGTGCCTTTAAGGCTATATTTTCTCAACCTAGGCAGGAAAAGTCTGAACCTACAACTAGGAACACAGATTTGACACCTGGCTTTGTCCAAATCCCCCACATATCCCAAATCAAAACCTTTCAGCAATATAAAAACAACTCAGAGAGTGCAAGGAAAGTGAAGGCAAAGGAAATCACATGAGTTGTGACATCATCCAGAGGACTTAGTGAGCCAAAGGGCTGGAGACCTGATTGGTATTTCTCTTGTCAGGAAAGGGAGTTAACGCAGAGGACATAATTTTGTCTTTGACCTGTATCAAGTAGTACAGGCTGTTTAAGTTTTCCTGCTGAAATTAAGTGGCATACAACAAAGACTAAGGGGTCAGGTCAGGAGAGTTAAAGTTTAGCCACATGGGCAGTGAGCCCAGACAGTGACAGCCAGGTCTGAAAACAGTTTATAGCTGCTCCTCAAAGATGATGAAGATTCAAGGATACAAAGCAAGTAGGCACTGACTTTGGGATTTTCTGCAGGAGCTCACACAATTATCAAAGAGCAGATTTTAGACAGAAATATTAGCTAGCTCCCAAGTAAGTCGATAAAAATGACGACATAACTTCACCATCTGCCCTTACTCTGGTGTTTTTCCCTCAGGCCAGACCATATACGTCCCCTCCTAAAGCTGAGAAAACACAGACAACTGATTTTTTTCCATTAAGGCAAAATGTTATGTGATAACTAGAACAGATTTCACTGACACTGAGAGTACAGGTGCAAAGTAGGAAGACACATAGCACAGAGCACATTTAAATCTAATCTAACAAAAATTTCCAAACAAGATTAAAATACTGTACTGTTGCACCTATAAAGGGTAAACCTTTCCTGCAGTATGAACTTTTAACACACTCACCACACAACCCATACCCGCCCACTTTGCATGTTCCCATTGCTGTATGCTGCGTTTCCTTTTGGCAACCATACCTAACCTACTTCCAAAAGAGAACTAAGGCTGTACACCCAGTTAAGAGCAGCACAGTGTTGATCAGAGAAGCCTATCACAGGAGGAAAAGATATGGTTTCTAATATGAAAACAGAAAGAAACAGTAGAGTGCAATTCTAGAGCAATAGCTTTTAGGGTTGTGTACTTTTTTGATATATTTTACCTCTTGTGGGTGAAATCAATGGGCCTGCACTGTTTTTCAAAATCTAAAGTAGACAAGTCCCTTTTTTATGGCTTAAAAACATAATTTAGCCTTTGCTGAGGAGACTTATTTCTACACACAAAGCATGTCAGTCAATTACGTCGAAACAATTTCATTCAGGTCACTAAACATCAGTAGGTAGCATGATTTAGTGCCAGCAGTGTATTATACAAAAGCACAGCAATTTTGAGGGTTGGAATTGAAATGGAAATTGCAATGTGGATGAATATTGATGGTAAGAACATACAGCAGCAGGGAGCATCCTGCACTTACCACATGACCAACCCATTCCTGACAAGGAATCCTTCTCCCACACCACAAAACAGCACGGTTGTATTTTCTTAATTCAAGTTAATTTCTAGAATTTGCATGCAAACTCTTGTACAAGTGCACAAGTCACATGTATCAAGAAAGTTAAAAAAAAATAAAAAGGTTATTACAATTTGTTTCATAGCTCTAGGTTCATAAAAGCTATTTTATTTCCTTGCATAATTTAATGTTTTTATTTAAAACTGAGATTTTACAATATTAGATATTCCTGGCTGTGCTTTTTCTCTGAGAAAGAACTAGGATTGGTGATGACTTATGTTTATTGATCCAAAATTTCCAACTTCTTTTCTAACTTAGTGAAAGATATTGTGGTTTGGCCACTGTACATAAAGGCCAAATTTCTAATACATGTCAGAAAAAGGATTTTGATATTTTCTTACAAAAATTGACAAAATGCACATCAGCTTCTTCTAATTAGAAGCAATTTTAATTGCCCTTTTTTTTATGGGCATGTAGTTACAGGACATAGGGTGATGACTTTAGAATGAGAGTAGGTTCAGATTAGATATTAGGAAGGAATTCTTTATTGTGTGGCTGGTGAGACACTGGAACAGGTTGCCCAGAGAAGTTGTGGATGCCCCATCCCTGGAAGTGTTAAGACCAGGTTGGACGGGGCTCTGAGCAACCTGGTCCAGTGGAAGAGGTCATTGCCCACAGCAGGGTGGTTGAAACTAGATAATTTTTAAGATCCCTTCCAACCTAAACCACATTAATTACTTAATTAAAGAAAATTGACCTGAAGTCATATCCTCTGTAATACACAGTATGTTTCTGTAAACACTATGGGGCTCCTACTACCAACTTTGAAAAATGAGTTCTAATTTTAAAAATAAACAAACAAAAACCAGCTGTCTCAACCATCACTATTTATCTCATTGAAAACTAGCATGCTTTGCTGATCAGGAGGGAGCAGATAATTCTTCCAACTACTGCATTTCTCTGTTCAAAGCAACAATTTATTCTCTACTATTAAAAAAAAAAAAAACATCATCTCTAAGGATGAGGGCTATTTCTTAGCTGTGATTATTACCTCTTGGCTCATATACTCTGACAACCAGAGGTATTACACTATGAAATTCTTTTTCCACATGACAGATTTCATCAATTGTTCTCGAGCAGTATCTAAACTACCATCATGTTACACCAAATAAAGATGATCTTTGCTCTGAAAGATTTGGAATTATGAAAAGATTTGGCATATTTTTAAAAAGTGGTTAAATGCAGTTCACTGCCTTCACACTGCTGCTATTTTTCTCTACACACTGATAACACAGGATCACAGGTTCACGTTCAAAGGCCAAAAATCAAAGAACGAAACACTTTCCAATTTTGTTCTTCTAGAAGAATTTCAAAGGGGAAAACAAATGGCCCACATCTTGGGGAATGTGGAGTGAAACCAAAAGGAACAACTGCAGCCTACTCTCAAAAGCAGTGACGTTCCTAAGTTGAAAACAGCACAAATCCTTTGTGTGTTAAAGGGATAGGAATTACAAAAATATTTCTTTCACAACTCCTTGTTAACCTAAACCACACACCTTTCAACTCTGTTCTTCATTAGGAATGGAGATCAAAGAAAAGATACTACAAAAGCTAAACAACGTTGTTAGAATGTTCATACCACAGATATAGAAACTGAGATGGATACACCTTTGTTTACAAACAGAAGTCTCTGATGGCAAATAGTTTATCAAGATAAAACCCACATCATATCAATCACTGAAGAGCTTTAGGAAGTAGCATCCAAAACGACTGCCACAAATTGTGATGATGAATGTTCCAGTAGAGGATTTTATCACCACCATCTTGAGCCTTGCACAGCAAAAGCATATTTTACAAACTAGAATATATTTTACTAGTTTAGAATATATAGCAAATCAAAGAGAATTATGTAATCCCTGACTGTAAGTAACCATGTGCTCCTTATACCTGTGAAATAGTGTGCTGGATAATCTTAGAAAGTCTGAAGGTATAGACTCAGAGGGCCTTACTCTGCTCTAACTTTTTCCATGAAGTTTGAATTAGACAGTGTTACTGGCTTTGAGAATTAAGAAGTACAGCAGGCAAAACCCATCTCTTAACACAGTAACAACAGTTTCACTCAAGTAAAAATAAAATAACCAATCAAAAAACCACAATAATGAGGACACTTAGCAATTGCTTAATATAGATGCAAAATTTACAAATCATAACAAATAATGACTCATCACTGGAGACAAGTAAGCAAAATCTGTTCATATTTTAACCCCATATAACATAAGAGTTCAGTTATTTTTTTAAATTGCAATAGCATTATTTCTGGGTTCAAATATAACAGCTTAAAAAACCTTTCAATCTGCGTAGACACTTCCCTACATTATTCATTTCTAAAACTGATTTTCAATTTCAGTACCACATCCACTTACTAAGAACATATTTGATTATACAACCACGTTCCTAAACATGCCCAAAACAAGCCACAGACTTTCATGAATGGTTTTAAAAGCAGGAAGTTTCATGGTATTATGATTCTGAAGTGTAGGAGCTGACTACAAGAGCATGCCTGACTAGCAGCACAGTGTTGATATTCCTACAGTCACACGCTATTGGGAGCTGATTAGATATTAGATTTGATTTCTGTTTGACTGCACTTTTTTTGTGTTTTGTTTTATAACCTACAAAAATCTGAGTCTGCGCCACTTACCCTTATTAGTCTCACAGCAAAACAGGAACTGGACAAAGAAAAGAAAGAAGAGGAAAATTCTATACTCCACATTTCAACCTCACCCTGACGAAAAATAGTACGCTGTAAAGGTCAATTATTTTCTTATTTAAGGGTTCTCTCCATCATGAAATCTGCCATAGGGTAAGGGGGACTAACAGTCTCAGAAAACTGAAGAAACAAGGCCAAAAATTGTAGTCCAGTAACACACAATAGGTACTTGAACTGAAGGTCAATGGATCAATAAACAAGTTCCAAGTAATACACATCTTCCCTATAAGCTCTAAACAAAATTAAAACATATCTACTTGCCTTCCCCAGAAGACAAAGCTCCCTCTTATTTTGCCACCTAAACAATTTCTCCTGTGTTGGCTTGATTTTACCCTTCTGTTTGATATGGTGTTTCCGTTACTGTTTCAAGTAGATGTGGCTCTTACAAAAGGGAAATTATCAGGGTAACAAGGATGTCAGTGCTCCCAGTATGCCAGGGGCACTTAACAGACTGACAAAGGAGCTAAGAAAAAGGAACGGAAATAATCTTCAAGTCCTGACATCTCAGAGATACAACACATTGCATGTCAGATGCAAATGAGGACTGTACACTTGAATTAGCTTTCACTTTGTTGCAGGGGAAGAGATAGTAAAAATAAATAAATTTCTTTCTACAGGCATCCTGAGGCACTTGGACAAGCTGTTACTAACCATTCCTTTCTCTGCTTTCCCACCCCCGCAACCTGCTATATATTCTCTAATTTCAAGCATACATTTAAAATTGATTTGTCATTTTACCTACTCCACAGGATAGATTAGATTTCTTCATAAGACTTTTTCATTTACTGAACAATCAAACAAAATAAAAGGTTAATAGTTCAATAATAGCTACAAGGAAAATAGACCAAAAGTCTTTCCTAGTATAACCTCATTGACTTCACAGACTCAGCTTTTACTGCCTGTTTTGTACATAGCATCTCTGAAGTAAACAAAGCATAAGGGCTTTCAGGAGATGTTATACTTTATAATGAAATATATCAGAATAATTACTTGTTTTAAGCACCTTCCTGTCTCAACTTCATGATTTAAATAGGACACAGTAAAGAGTAAATAATATAGATTACAAGAGTAGTAGTCTGGCTTGCTTCCTTTGAGCATAAGTGACATTAGGTTAATTGGTTTTAATGCTGGGGTGAAATTTCTCTATTAACTTCTTGTTCTTGTTGTTGGTATTATATCCCTGCATTTACTTTAATACAATTTACTGAATTAAGAAAACTATTGAAAAAGTCTGAATTAGCTAGATTTCCCCGTGTGGGAAGAGGAAGGTCAAAGACATACCAAGTGATGCTGCAAGCCTTCAGGGCAGCCAGGAAAAGAAGCTGCATTCCATTACAACAAAACAAAAGTAGAGGAAAAAACCAAACCAAAACAAAAAAAAACCCAAACAACACTGTGGGCAAGCTACACAGTTCTGTGAAAGGATAAGAGATAGCTGGAGTCAGACCTTGCTTGCCAGCAGGCAAAGTTCAAGTGCTCACTGATGTAAGGTCACATTGAAATAGATTGCATTCGAGATGGAATCTTCAGTGATTTAGTTGAACTTTATGTTCCAGATGTCTTAATGTAAAGGTGCACTTCTGTAACACTTACAAGCTGTGACAGACATGTTTTATAACCCCTGTGTTTCTGTAAAGGCCCTTACAGGAAAGGATTTAGCACAAAGGAGATTTTTTCCATATTTTCACGTTTGCTGTAGAATTGCTCTTAGACATATTTATTCAATAAGCAGGTACACCTGTTACATTTAAATGCAAGAAAACTGGGTTTATTTCCAAGAACCCACTGTGCTGACAAAAGGTTAGTTACACAAATCAGTTTGACAAATACAAAAACTTATGAAGCCTGATGCCCTTTGCATAATGCCCTGTGTGATGTGTTTCATTCTTACAAGGTGCTGCAGATGGGATGAACACTTTTATGACATTCAGTCAGTCAATAAATTTCAGAAGAGAAAGATGGGCAAGAAATGGTCAGATAATACTATTTACAAGGTTGTATCACAAGAAACTTCTCCCAAACATATCATCTCTGAGAGGCACAGGTTGTGGTTCCTACCCAATTCTTACAAAACACTGCTGTGTATTAACACTTATGAGGCCTTTATTTATTAACAACTGAGGCCTTTGGGCTGCACTTCAGCAGCTCTCACTCAGGCAAAAATTTATTAACTTCAGTATGCAGCATCCTAGCATCTCTCTGCTAGTCCTTACAGGAGCAGCACTATCACAGTCTCTCATCATGTAGGTAGTTTGATCAGGATATCATCACAGGGAGGATATAGACACAGAACCATAAATTATTTTCTCTTCTAGATAGAGAAGGTCAGGAGGTATCACAAACATGAGATATAAAAATGAAGAATATCTACCCAAACCCCTTTGTTGTAGTTTTCATTACAGAGCACGTGAGGAATAATGAAAAGACAGCTATATTTCTTTGATCTACGGACATAAACAGTAAAGAAGGACAGGAATTTTATAAAGCAGGGTAATTTGCAGGGCACTTAACTATGTTAATGAAAAGAAATTAAAAGTAGGAAATTTTAAGTTAAATATTGTAGAACACTGGCAGTGGGTCACATCTTGTTTACAGAAGAGCCTTCATCATTTGGGACATGTGAAATAGCACACCAAAGCCATCAAGAATTTGTGGAAACACAGGTATGAATTAGATTCTTTAATATTTTTAGAATCATTTCAATTCTTAGACCTCATGAAAATGAAAATGGGGCCCATTTAGCAGTAGCAATGTTTCTAATATTTGCCATTCTTTTTGCAACCAGCTCGGTTTGGAAAGTTGCAGTCCTCTGAATACAGACAACACTATTAATCATATATTGTACCTTGAGATTGATATCTGTCCCTTTTCTCCTTCACACCGGTTGAGAAACCATTAAAGAGAACAAAGCAAAAAGGCACAGCCTGTCAAAGTGCACAGCACTAGAAAGGATATCACACTACTGTTGCAGGCTGCTGTCTTTTCCAGCCTGTATGACAGATGAAAAATTTCATTTTTGTGACAAAAGTGGTAATGAGGATAGAAAATGGCACAACATGAATCCAGCTTTCTGACAGGGCTCATAATGAGAATCAGAATTGTGCAAAGCTAATCTAACCCCATCACAGTATTAGAGCTCAACTCACAGGTGACTTGCTTATACCTGTAGTTTCCTACATGTTCTCTCAGGAGCACAAAGCTTATGTGGAAAAAAGACATAAGAGCAGAATTTTGGAACTAAAAAGGGCTGCATTATCATAAAATAATGCGGAAACTCTGATAGAAGATCAACTTCAAGCCTCAGTATTGTAAATGCTGCTGATTGCACCCTCATAAGTGAATGCATACTAATACAAATATTTTTTTCACATAAACAGGTGACAAAACATACTTGAAAGGTAGATTTCCTCTGATCTAGAAGATGGACTGCATACTAGCTCTGTGATTTGAAGACAGACATGTACTAGTATCCATTTGGTGACTTTGTCCCTGTCAGACAGCAATGTTGTGTGGTATTCCTTAAACAGCAACATACTATTATTTAATTATTATTTTAAAAGTTATATGGACTTTCCAGCTTATTTTTGAGTTTTTAGAAACTGTTTTCAGAACTATCACAATCTTTCTTTCTTTTTTTTTTTTCAATCAACTGTTGTAAATGAGATCACACAATGTTAAGTACATAAAAACCAGACCTCTAAACAATATTTAGTTTCTAGGACTTGAAGAGTATAGTTTCTAAACACTGTATAGAGAAAACACTGCAAGAAAAATAACATAAAATGATCTGGCAGACACATCACTAAGCCTATAAATGTTCTTATTGTGGGGGATAGTCTCAATTATCACTAAAGGAATTTTGTTTCATATGCATCTCCCAATATGGGCACCTTGTGCTTCAAATATGTAAAAACACCTAGGATAAAATACTCTCCCTCTCATTACTTTCCCTCAGTCTCGTTATTCAACTGATATCCAAAACACACATAGGATTACAAGTTAATCCTTTCTTAGTTAAAAAGAGAAGGCAGAAAGCTAGGTTTACCTTGCATCCTAGTGAGCTGCATCAGGCAGAGGTAGATATCAGTAAGTCTACATAACAAAACAGGTAGCGAGTTTGACTCCTGCACTCAAAAGTAGCTTACTAGCCTGAACTGAAAGCTGCACAGATTCAGCCAGGTCCTCAGAAAGAAACCACACAGGGCTGGTCTGGAAGCATAAGTGGGCCACTTCCACTCAACACCTTCTTCATGTGTGAAAAGAGTTGCTACTTCAATGGATTGCAAAATCCTAAGTGTAATTATTGAAATATGTATTTTTATAGACAATAAAAAAAAATCAAAGTTCTTTAAGATGGGACTGGGAGGACATATGCTGGAACAAATCTAAACATTTGGAGGCATATATGTAAGACGAGATCTTTGATGACTAAATTACAAGACCAAGCATAACTCATTGTTTCATGACCAAGCACAATTCACGTTTCCATATTTTATTTTTGCAAAAATTAGCACTATACAAATAAAATGCTGTTGAAGAAAGCATTTAACTTAATGCAGAAGATTTAGTCTATGGGATATATTATTAGGAAAAGATTTTTAAATCCCTTATTTGCCTACTATGACATTCACTGAAGTAAACATCACATATACTTTCAAAATCTAGTATGGTTTTCCTCTAAATAAAATTTCTCCAAATACAAAATACAAAAGAAATGCCCAAAGTACCATACTTTCAGTTATTTTTCTCTACTTCAGAAGACACTCTTTCTGTGACTCCTCCCTGAACCATATTCATTCATAGAGTTATCAGAAAAGCCAACTCATTGGCACAAAACATATTTACATACAAGACAGATTCAAATTCTCTTAGAAATATTATCACTGATTTTAAAATTATGGCAGATGTACCCTGGAAAAAAAGTAGAATACAGAAAGAGTGACAACAATTGGCTTATTTACAACCCTACCGTAAGGGTTACAAAGTGTTCTCTCAACTGTACTGTCAAGGCTTTGAGCATCTCATTAATTTTTGCAGCAGTAGAAGGTTCAAAAAATAATAAAAGCAGCAGACAAGGAAAAAGGAACTTAAGTAACAATGATATTATGTGTGTAATTAACATCTCTCTGAAGACCAAGAAGCCAGTTGCAGTCACATGGCTGAGAAGACACGGGTGCAGAGAAATCTCACGAGAAACCATATGGAGAAGATACCTGACCTAGCATCCCATTACACCACTGCTTCAACTAATGGAGAACCAAGCTATACAGTACCATTTACAACTGTTTTAAAGTTTTATTTGCCTCCTTACATATTTTGCTTGAACTTGTGCAGTCAAGGAGCTGGACTCTTACTTTCTAGGACACAGTGGTGTCAGAGAGGTGATTTGTTTAAAATCTTCAGATAAAAGAATGACAAAGTTAACTTTAACAAGCATGAGGAGTGCTATTTTTTTTCCACATGAACTCATTTGAAGTGCAGGAAAAGTCTTTAGATACCTTTAATAAGTTTGTTGGGCTCATTAGTCCTACAAAGGGACTGCAGGAAAAGCATTTCATGTGGAAATGGATGTGGAGTTATTAAAGCCTGGAAGCAACAGTCTCCAGGACATGAAAGGGTCTGGAGCCAGTAACAGTACTGGCCTTGGAGCAAGAGGCAAGCACTGAAAAGAAAACCTGTATCACTCTTCAGTGCTTCCAGAGGTTTACAATAAGCACTTGGCACAGTAAAGGGTAGTGATGGGTGAAAAATCCCACACTCTTGAACTGCCCGTATCTCTGTATGTTCTCAGTGAACTTGGGGTCTTCCCAACCCCAGCTAAAGCAGTAATTTGTCAGCTGGTGCCTTCCCACACTTCCCCCTCCTCCCCAACCCCCAAAAAGAGTATGCCAATATTTTTAACAGAGATGGAGTCACAATAGTAGTATAATAAAGGAAAACTTCAAATACTCTACCCTAAACATATAGGTAAAATTTATTTTTTGTGATTTTGCCTTCCAAGATATTAAGCAATTGGTCGTTGCAGCAAGATTTCATCCTGCAGGATTTCTGCACCAGTTCAGTGGCATTTTTGCACGACAAAATACTACGTGCTGAGCAAAGTGAAACTTGCATTAAGAGATTAAGAGCTACAGTATACAGATGTACACAAAACTGGACACCTCTATTTAGTGTTACTCAGAATATCCAAATTCTTTTACTATATTTTTAACTAGTTCAAAAAGAAAACACAACAGTTTGGGGTGAAAGGGGCAGTATGTAATCTTCACATCATATGTGTCCTGTACATCCTCAGGCTTGGCATTTCACTGTGGAGTGAATGGTGGAACACACACAGCTTCCCTGACAAAATCACACTGGAACAGTTGCCAACCAAGACAGGTGATGAATGGTGTTCCAGCCCTAAATTCCAGGTAGAGCCCCACACTTCCAACACCATATATTTTCACGCTGTTCTGCAGTTGTCTGGTTGCCATTTTTTAAAACTGTACCCATGCAAACTCAGAATGTACTGACCATTCTCTTTTAGGACCAGGAAATGTTTATAAGTACAAAAAAATACACATTGATAAATATATAAAAATCTTGTTCTGCTAAATAAGTTTGTATAAAGTGCCATCTGTGCATACACACACAAAGATAAAAATTAAATTTCTAAAACTGTAGGTATAAAATGTATAAGACATTGTTTTAAAAGAGTAATGTATTAATAAAAGCATAAATCCAAGTATGAAACCATCATGGGCACCTCCACACACACTTCTCAGTGTCACTGAAGAACCCCTAAAAATGTCCAGGGAAGGTGGGTTGATGCAGAAGTTCAAGCACAGCAGTTGGAGAAGAAGAGCAAACAAGTCTAAACATGTCTGAGGGTTATAGGGCCCATCCTAGGGGACCCACACAGGGCCCCCCACCGTATGTGCAAGGGGAAGGACAGTCCTGCGAGCTGGGCAGAGACCTCATCCTGTGGCCCTCGCCACAAAGAATGACCCTGCAGTACAATCACTGCACACAAGGGGAAACAGGAACAAAAAACACAGTTTCAGAAGAACACGTGCCTGAATGAGTCAATGAAAACTGCAGAGGATTTTAAAAAATATACAGCTGCATACAGGCTTAGAAAGGGTGGAGGGTTGTGCTATACACGTTTTCACACTAGTTCTTAGACTAGTATGTCTTCTTCTATATCTTAGACTGATGTCTTCTTCCACATATTGTGAAGTCAAAAGCAATGAACAACAGTAATTTCTGATGATAACTGTCTTCCTGGAACACCATATATAGAAGCCAGCATAGCATTCAATCAACTTATTTCTTCCAGTTTTCATGATGCACTATGCAATGAAATATGAAAACTCACTAATTTGAGTGCATATATTTTTGAGCAGTTTAGGCTATGTGCATATGGTTTAGTGATGGGAAATGGAATAATTCTCAAAATAAATTCTACCTTGTCCTAGAAGTAAATATTCAATATATGTGAAAATCATCTGAAAGCTTCACTTTGCCAGTTATTGAAGACAATGGGAACAACACCATGCAATGTACCAGCATATAAACCCAGAGTAACTCATCTGGACTCAGTGCTTTTTACTGCAGCTCTTCCCATGATCCTCGACTAAAAATCCAGCCTTAAAGCACTCACTTTTAATTTTTTTTGTGGTACAATACAATGAAACTTTGAACAGCACTAAAACCCAAATGGTACTATATCCCTAAATACTTTAACCTTGGTCTCCTATGTTGGCAGGCTAATTGAAAACAAATTTCTTCCCCTGCTTGTCATAAACCAAATTACTCACCTCATTATCTTTACTTCTGCTACTTAGTATCATATTTGACTTCAAAAGAGACAGTGAGTCCATGGGCTGTTTCTGACCATCTGCTACTAGACTGCATTAAAAGCAAGTGCTCACTAGTTTTGGTCTCCTGCCCAAAATCTCTCTTAAAAAAATCACAGAATACACAGAAGTACTTAGTTTGAGTATATTTTGCAAAGCTAATGTGAATGCGCATTTGTGTTCCCAGACAAACCCTTATACAAACAATTTATGCTTGCTCAATACAAAATTAATTTGTGGAGGAATAGGGAACGTAAGAGAAAAACAGCTGCTTGTACAGGAGCATCTTCCTTCTCCCTCTGGTTTCTGCTGCCCTTCTAAGCTTTACAGAGGATTGGTCGGCTGATTTGCCTCAGTTTTCTCTTCAGGTTTATCTCATTCCCTCTACAGAACCTCTTGGCATGGGACAATATGAGTGGAGTACTTTTGGACACCTCCCCAGCCGCTACACCAGTGCTTGCTCCATTAAGCAGTGGATGTCACACCCACAAGAAAACCTAACATTTTCATTGCAAGAATCAGAAGCAAATGAAGTCTTATTAAGCTTCTCCTCCCTCAAGGTTACCATCTCAAGCTAATGACAATATATGAGATAAGTACTGTCAACCCCTGCAGGACACATTAAATTCCAGTTAAATACAGATTAGATGAGTAGTGCAAAAATCGTAGTTATAAAGGGTACATCCCTTTAACTATCTGGCATCCACAGCAAGGCCAGAGCAACAGCAGGTGCTTCTTTTAAAAGATGTACAGCAGCAAGCAAGGTTTAGATGAAGGTCACATTTCTCACTGTATCCTTTCCGAGGGAGAAAAATTCTGATTGGATGACTTTAGAGAACAAAGAAACAAAAACCAAACCAAACCAAAACAAACCCGAACAAACAAAAGCCCCATACATGAGATAAAGAAAACAGTTGAATAAGAAGATTGCTTTATAGAGAGGGACAAGATAAATTATATTAAATAGTCTTTATATTAACTGTTACAATTTTCTGCAGGTACAACCAGGCATAGCCCACAGTTGCCACAACTGTGCTGGATTTTCAGAATGTACTGCTGAGGGAGTCAATGGAGAGTCACTTACTCTGCAAAGGCAGCAGGAAAAATATTGGACAAGTAAGTTTCCTGAACACACTTAATACTTCTAAGATAAGTAAACCTGAACACAGGAGTGATGAAGTGTCTGCACTTTATCTGTCTGTAAAAGGAAAACATGCTCTTGGTCAGAACTGGTGATTGAAGTGCTCAGACTGGCAGCAGAGTCTTAGAGAAAAACATGCAACAAAAAAATTTTATACACTCACCTTAGCTGAAGGTTCCCTTTAGTTCCAGGGCATAAATTGCCACTAAAGTGTCCAAACTCTATGGTGCACATACGTTAGAAGAGTGTTCTGAAAAACATGAAGACAGCGTGCATGAAAAAACTTACAGGAAAAAAATATCACCACCCACAAAAACAGTTAATTTCTTTTTGTGAGGCTGATGTACATTTTTAGCACAGAAATTGAAATATGTTCAGAAAATGCAAATATTGTATATATAGCTATTTTAAGATAATTTTACTTGATACCCGTACTTGGATTTTTAGATGCACTCTGCTCTTTCATTTTTCTTTTTGGGAAAAGTGAGGAAGAAAGATATATTGGAGGACCAGTACTTTGTTCTCCTTTCCCCTCACTCCATACCCACTGTGCTCATCATTCAACAATACACAAAAGCAGATGGTCCATTTCTGCCAACTAATATATTACTACTAAGTCCATTTATCAACCACACAATGCTCAAGACTACAACTCTCTGTTATTAACTAAACTGCTTCTGTCAAATGATTTTACTAGAATTGCTAAATTCACTCTGATTTTCTTCCACGTGAAAGACAACATCAGCAACCAAACAAGGAACACAGCTGCTAGTGAAACTGCTCTTGAGGAGAGAGGACCATCCACCTGTAGAGCAACGGTGCCACTCATGCACCACAAGGCAACAGCTCAGTTTAAAAAATGCTCAGAAGAGACAAATCCTCGCATGCAGTAATTAACCTGCAGCTGGTAACATATTTAGAGCCGTAAAACCACTGACTTCCATAGAAAAACTGATTAGGGCACAAGAATCCCCCAAATAGTTTAAACATACTAACTAAATCCTCCACTGCTGCTGAGGTTTCTGTAAAGATTTCCTTCCTATCCCACCCATAATCCTATAAAGTCATAGACAGGTTAGACTGGTAACATGAACAAGACTATAGATACAGCTTCTCTGCTGTAATTTATAACCCCACATAGAATAATATAAAATTATATAGAATTTTAAACCTGCCTGAGCTCTTCAGACACCTCAATTTGAAAGGGAAAAAGAGGGAAAGTAACTTAATTAGTGTGCCAGTTCACAGGTATGTAATTTTATTTCAAATCGCTGCATGGAGATGCAGCAGAAGAGATGTGGAAGCTGTAGAGACAGGCACTAATCTGGTCTTTGGAGCACATCTGTACATTTAAGATACAACATAAAAAAGCCAAGAGCATGCATCAAACCAGGAAATAAACAGCAATAATTCATCACAAAAAGGCATATTCTATTCCTCTTCTCCCTACTATTTCCCCCCAATTCCCCACAAAGGATTACCCTCACAAAAAAAGAAGTTAACAGCATTTCACACCATTAAACAAAGTTTGATCCAGCTTATGGGCCTGTCCTTCTTCATAGGAGGATAAGAAAAACCAAATCCTTTTGCTAACTGAAAAAGTTCCAGGGACATTTATGGACCTGTAGGTAAAACCCAGCATCTTGAACTGCATCCAGAAAACTCTCAAGCTCCACAGGTATCAAAGTAATTTTTCATCAACTTGAGGCTGATTTAAAAGGTTTAGTCCGCAGCACAGCATGTGTATTACATTAATAAAATCTGGACATGAGAGGCAGGCATTTGAGTTTAGGCTTGCGAGCAGAAGGAATCCTTTCCTCATCCTTATTTCAGAGGAAGAAAGGCAGGTTGCAGTGGCCACTGGAGGGCCAACCAGGACCTTGGGATAGTTAGGTAGAACCATGCCTTCTCATACTATCCTTTCTAAAAGAAACCTGGGTGATAGTTACATCTCAACACGTTCATTAAGAAGTGAATATAAAAGGAATACTTTCTTTTTATTTTCAGGAAACAAAATGGTACTGGACTGAAATCAGACTTTTAAGTGGAAACCTTAGGTATTTTGGAAGATTACTCAATTTATGCTACAAAAGAATCAAGCATAACTTTATCTTAGGTAAATTCTGAACAACAGACAGTTGATTCCACCACTTGTACAAATAGCATCAGTTTGGACATGTATGCAGCCTGCTATACCTCAGGGCAATCCCCTGATGGCCATGGAGACAGTGAGCACTGTTAGAAGTGGTGGTACTTCTATTACGTCCCATCATAGCTAAAGTGGAGAGAGAATCAAGAGAACTGGTACAGGTATGAACCTCGTCTGGTGCCAGGCTTTGATGATGAGAACCAAAAATTAGGAAGCAAAGAGTTGGTGTATCTGCTTACAATGTCCTTAAGTATTAAAGCACAAGCTTTAATGCAACTGAAAAGTCAGTATCCCTTCTTATAGCTATTTTGGCTACTGATGTTACCAGCCCCACTTCTTCTTTTTTTTTTTTTAAGCCTGAAATAATCTTTACCTTGGTTACATCTCACATTAGCTAGTTTCACAGGTTAATAATACATTCTACCAATAGGTCTTGGCAACTACACTAGAATGCATTGCTGCAAGCTTGGACTAACTGTGGTAACAAATGGTTCGTTGTATTCTTTACAATAATTTAGCTAGGAATGAGTTTTCCAATTTTGTTGGTGTAATAGAACTGTTCTTGCAAGTTTAAGCTGCTTTTATCAACATCAGCTTATAAGCATTAATTTCTAGGGTTGCCGCCCAAAAGTAACCTTTTTCTCCCTCTGAAAGGATACTGTGGGAAGTGTGACCTTCATCTGAACTAGAACTGAACTAGATTCTGGAATTATGTGGTAAGCCCAGGAGCTAAGCAAAGCCTGTTTTTCATTTAAAAAGCATATGTCTTATGGCCATATCTCTTATGTATACATAGTATAGTACCTACCATTATCCATTATTGTTAATGTATTTCCCTGCATTCTAAGTATTCTTTTAGATTTGCTCTCTTTTGTAAAAATGTATCAGTAGTACATTTTTGTACTTGCTGCTCTTTTCCACCCCTTACCACTATTGTATTTTTAGGACAAATGTCCTAAACTTATCCAATGTACTGACATAGAGGTGTTAGCCACAAACTAGTCAACCCAAGTAAAATTCTGAAGCAAAAAAATTGGGGCATTAAAAGATTTTGATTTTGTAACAATAGACCTGAAGAGATAGATGGCATAATTTTGCTTCCAAGACCTTTGTTACACATTCACCTTATCCACATATCGTCTTAAATCCACTTGAAATTCTCCTAATATACTAATTCACACATACATGTACAACTTAATATTTGCAAAAGCAATATCAGATTCCAGTTTTGAGTAATCTTTCTCTTCATATAAACTTTCTGGGGTTTTTCTGAGTTTTTGTATAAGTCATTCATGCACAGAAAATGAGCAGTAACACAGAACAGCTCTTCCCTTGCCACTTTTATAATTACACAACAGGCTTTCAGAGATATTTTGTTACCCTTCCTGATCACAGAAAATAAAAACAATAAAAAAATAAAAGGGGTAAGACGATTATTTCATATAAGAGAGAAATACTGCAATGAAACTGAACCTCTGTGGTACAATCCTTTTTAGTGACACAGAGTTTTGCTTTCTGAGATCAGAAAAGCATCTGAAATAGCCTCCCTGCTTGCATTTTCACACATCCTTTAGCCAAATCTAAGTGAAAAGTCCTTTCTCTCATCTTCCAGGCATCTGCTGTTGAGGGGTTTATTTCTCCCATTTCAATGATCCAGAGACATCCATCTGCATTTTGGAAATGGATACTATTTCAAGCTTACTGTTTCCTTTAAAGAAGGACTCAAGTTACCTCAAAGGAAAAATTCTCATGTATCTGATACAAATTCAATGGTATATAAAGGTTTAAAATGCTAGAAGAAAATCAGTGCAGCACAAATTTGGGATGGCCTTGTGGGATACCAAAAATCAGACTGAGTTTCATATCAGGTCACCTTTTACTTGGTAGCAGTTCCATGCTCCCAACTTGGAAGTCCTAAAAAGCATGGCATATGTCTAACTTTCCCCAATGTGTCTGAACTGTAGAGTGAAAAAAGCAAGCTTTCAGAAAGCCTTTCCACTTGTTTGAACACTCTAACTGTGAGATAAGATATATCATAATACTAAACCAGGCCCAAGCATCTTTACAGAATAGTTTTAACAACTTTTCTTTAAATATTAAGCCCACTTTTCTTGAGAAAACACTGTCTCCAAACAGTCTGGCATACTGCTGCTCATACTCATTACATGATTTCAAAATATGGCCACCTGGAGCAGAGTAGTTTGCAGTAAGAGCTGATGAAGTGCAGCTTCAGGTTACAGGCATAATTTGCAGCAGATCCTGCATAACTCTCCTGTAGCACAGACAGTGTAAATTACTTGTTAAACTGGTTCCTCTCATAGTTCTTGGGCTAACTGGAGCACTTCAGAAAACTGTGGCCAGAAGTGGTAATCTCAGAACATGAGACCAGCCACCAGCCCTCCCAGTGCTTTTTTTTTGGTTTCTCATAAAACACTCAAGGTTTAGGTACACAGCCCATGTTTTGCATAGCAGAGCAGAAGTAATCCAGTGTTGTTCTAAACCACCTTTCATGCTCCCCATGATGTTACCTGAAGCCTGGACGAAGCCTGCCAAAGCCATGTATTAAGTGAACCTAGTTACTGTTATGATTTATGGAGCAGTTCTGGGTCCCTAGGAATGTCCCCTCACATGAGCACACAACGTCCATGTGATTGCACTGCTTCACAACTTCCACAGCATTCATGCTGGAGTGCTTCTTCAGAAAAGAAAATTCTTGGATACAAGACTATAAAGAGTATGGCTTCAAGGAGAAACCAAATATTCCCTTCTCCTTGACACACACTGCAGTGCTAAAGTCAGCACAGTCAACTGATTAGATAGGTAAGTGGAAGTGAAACGTTTCCTTGAATTAAAATGTCATCCTTCCACACTTTTCAAACACTATTTTCCAAGGAATCATTCTAAAGAAAGACTGGCAGTTTTTCCTTATTGAGGTCCTTGAAGATAGCAGAAAGAGCTATATTTTTTGGTCCATAGGGAGCTTAAACACCAATCTGCATTCTGTATATACAGTCTCACAGATTGAAGTGCCAAACAGATGAAAGTAAATTTCTGATAAGGCCCTGTTCCTCAGTCCCTCTTGGGCTTTCTGAACTGCCCAGCTGTGCACCTCATGGAAAGATGCAGAATACAGATTTGACTTTAAAGGCTGACTTTGCTGGAAGCCAAAGTCACAGATCTTCAGTCTCGTGTTGTTTAATTTATTCTTAGTATTCCTGAGTGGCCTCTGTACAGTAATTTCAAAGACACAGAATTTAAGCTTTCACGTACTAAACAAACATGGAAGAATGAGTATTAAATGTCAGCTTTGCTGTTTGCAGTTGCATGTACTGCAAAGAAACGTAAGACCAGAATGCAGCATCCATATAGTGCATCATGTTACTGCAAAGGGCATTTGAAGCAGTTGGCATCACTCAGCAGCTGACAGCAGGAGACTTGTACCACATGTGAACAGCCTATGAGTGTTCAAAAGTAAAGTGCTTCCACTGGGCAGCTATTGTTTAAGAGAGTTTAAAACAAAACAAAAATAAAAAAGGTGTGCTAATATTTCATGTGCCATGAAGTTGGATTAATGCAAGGTACTCACTGTACTTGCCATTATGCATACTTCTTGGACCAAACTACTTCTGCTGGGCTCACTGCTGCTAAAATAATTTACAGCTACAGAAATAAAAGGTGTAAATGTGGTTTTGACGGAGTAATACAATGCTAGGCTTTCTGTGACAGGAACTGGAGATGTTGAATATGTCTTAACACATTGAAAGCTATTCTGACCACTGGATCTGCAATGGTGCTCACTTATTTTTAAATGACAATCATGAAAGCTTTATTTCTCCTTGAGTTTTATTCATTATGAAGCATACCTTCACTTGGTTCAGGGTTTCTTGGGCAACAGTTTTTACTTTATATACCTTGAACCAAAACAGGCATTAACTTCATGAATTTTCTGGAAGTAAAACAAAAACTTTTGTCTGCACTTTTACCTACTTCATTTATGGAGAATGAAATACTTGCTCTTCAGTCAAGAGACCAAAGTATGTAAGTGGGCTTTACTATTTCAGATGTCTTGAGACACATTGCATCAGATATAATAAGACCATCCCACACCCCAGTCCACTCTGCTACTAGAAATCAAACATTTAATAAATTTTATAGATTGCAGCAACTTTTTTCCAGCATATTGGCAAAATATGAAGTACAAGGACTTCAAGTATATCAGAAGCACAACTACTCTGGTACATGATGACCTTATTCTAATGATCTGTTCTTCTCTGTACGCACTATTCTGGCTATCAGAGCTCCAGTTTTCCCCGTCACATCAGCACAGATTCCTGCTGCCAGGAAAAAAAATAATTCTGGAAGGGAAGAGGATTAAAATGGATAACCCTCTTGCCAGACAGCAGAACATGCATGAATAAACATACAGTGGCCATATTCCTTAATTCCTAGGCTCAGTCCAGGAACATTCCTCTGCAACTCTTGGCAAAGGGCATCACAAAAGTGACCTCTCCTCAGGCACTATGAAGAAGATTTGTAATAGAGAAGTTCTATCCCACTCTCCTACATCTGCCAAGTGCTTTTTTGGCACACTGAAAAATAAAATTGCCAAACCAAGTTCAAACCAAAATGCTTCATCCTGAAAGTATTCCTCATTAATAATACTTATAAAAAGTATAAAGGCCACAAAAGGTGGGCCTACTTCTCCAATCACTTATGCATGTGACTAGTCTTAAAAGTCCAAAAAGAAGAAAGAGGTAATATTCAGGGTTTTTCATTGCAGGCTTGGTTTACCAGCTGACTAACAGCATAGGGATAAGTCTTGGCTGAGTGTTTGACTCCACAGATATTCTCTCTCCAAAACTATATTAAATTATCTTCTCCCAACCAACTTCACTTTGAAAGGTTCACGGTGCAACATGCCTTTCCAGGGTTTTTTGCTTGATTTTGTGGTTTTACTTCTTTTAAGTCAGGTTATATTACACATCCTTCTTTTCCTGTCTTCATTTGCAGTTAAAGATCCTTACTCTGAGGAGTAGAATTTTTCTGAAAACAAGACTCTTATACCAATTTTCCCCTCCAGGCAGTAAAAGAATATTTTACATCAAGTTAGTCAAGTCTGCAGCTTTACCAATTTTTTATAGAACTGTGAAATTCTTCCCCTTCCAAAGCAGAAATCCATGTCTAAAATGATGTGTAGTTCCATGTTTTGGATCAGCTGTGATTCTGTCCACTAATCTGCGATCATGCTGCACTCATACACTGTGTATTTTGTATATTGCTGTAAAAAAAACCGGTATTATGTTAGACTATTAGGATTTCCATTTCATATTTCATTTAGATGAAGATCTACTTATGGATCCCACTGCAACTTAGCAGACAGGATACTGTCCAGACAATTTGTTCAGATGTAGTCTCTTCCCATCATTTGGTCCTAAGATACTTCTATTGTACTCTTACCGCTATTAACTCAACGACAGAGTAAATAGCATTTAAAATCTTATTTTTTAAATAGTCCTACTGTGCAAGGACTCTTTGTTAAATGTGTGTAGTTATAAACAGATGCCAGAGAAGTGTATACCTAGGAGAGGAACAGTCTGTACAAAAGATTGAACTGTGCGGACATCTGTCCAAGTGATTGATGATTTGGGTTTGTTTTTTAAATAGGATAGCATTAGAAACAGAAAAAAATGTCCAATGCTGTTAAGACTCGATACAGAAAAAGTATATAAAGTCTTTCTAATGAACATGTTGAAGCTAATAAGCTATGCTTACTACTCAAGCTCTTTACACACATGCATTATGTAGACATTATCTGCAAGATGCACATGCTTTGTTTACCCTGGGCCACTTAACCTTCACACCTAAATCTTAGAACAGGTACCATAATACAACAATGGACCCAGGAACAGGTTATGTCATTTGGTCTCTTACTTTTAGACATTGTAGATGCCCTGAAACAATAGAGGTGTTTGTGTAAGGCTGCTTTGCAAGGTTTTAGTGTTTGATTATACATCTGTGATTATTGATTACACATCTGTATGGCTCCAGAACAGCAGTTTGCTGGTAGCTGACAGCTTCTGTATCTGCTTTGCCTTCCCTGCTGACCTCTACCAGTGGTCCTCCCCAAGTTCAAGTTACCACAGGGTATCCCCAAGATGTTGTCACCTATCTGCATAAGCAAGGAATACACCCATTTGCTTTCCCAACCCCTTGAAGCTTGGATTCGAAGACAAAGTAATCCTATGTGCTGATGAATCCCAGTGGTGGCCAACACTAAGGGAAACATGGACTTTTCAAACAAGTCAGAATTCCAGTCTGAGACAGACTTCACAAGCACAAGCACCATTACTGATCCCCTCAAGACCTATCAGAAGAAAGTGGATTAGTCTCCCTCATCACAACACTTCATTTTCTGTAGATACTCTGCACAGGCAACACAGGCGGAACAAATCTCAGCTTGAGGCACATCTTCCGCATGGGCCTGCCATGCCCACGATAATGCCTAAGAGACTTTGGCTACAGAATATTGTTTCTTCTTTCAGCTTCTGAAGGTTTACACCACCATCTTGCCCTTAATCAGTCCATCACTCCTGCAGTAAAATTTCTTAGGAAAACAGGCACTTTTTCCTTCTTAGTGGCTGGTGTAACAGTACATGTTTTTCTCCACACTGTCTCAATTATGCTTAACAAAACACATTATATTTATCTTGGTTTATGCTTTACAAACTGTATTTCTGCAACCAGGGTCCCAGTGCTTAAGAGTAGTGCATGACTTCATCTCCCAGCGAGCACGGGAACAAGGCCTTAATAGATCGAGGTATTTTGGAAAGACCCAGGAAAACAGCAAGAGATGAACAGTGCCACACAGTTCTCAATTAGCCAAATAAATTTGGCTAAATTTATTTGTGACTAAACTGAGTGGCTACATTTACTGCTCAGTGCTGTGCATTTCACACAGTCCCTTAAAAATTTTGTTTTCTAAAGAAAGTGTACTATAGAAAAAAAAAATTACAAGCCAAAAACATGGATTCAAGGGACTGTGTAATAAGCAATAACAAGGTTCTGTGTGAGTCATTCTGAAAGCATTTAAGGCAGCACAACATTTATAACTGTCAAGCTATTGAATAGAAACGTCTCAGACTGTAGCAAAAGAGACTGGTTTCTCAACACTTTATGCTATGTTCCATTATGTTCACCCCCCACCCTCCCCATCTTCCCTTCCCCATCTTTGGTAATCAGCTTCTAGTTCATTTTCCAGCCTGAAGTGCTATATCACAAATGAAAAAGAAAAGGACATTTAGATGACTTACATTCCCAGTTTTATTTTTGGCTTTCTTGACCTTCTGGCAAGTTGTTTTACCATGAAAATTTCATTAAAGTCTCTATTGAATTCAGAATGGAAGATGTCAAGGAGGATAGAATCTATTTTAAGGGCATTAATAACTATAGAGAAGGCAATACATTAATGCTGTATCAAAACATTAAAGGCAATAATAGCTTTCTGCATTATGGAGCATCTTTTCTCCCTTACTTAAAGGGGAGTGCTCTCTTAGATTATTAATAATTTCTTCATATGTAAAATTAATCTACAATGATTCCACTGAGGCAAGGAGGTACAATGCTATGAAAATAAGATCTTGGCATAAAACCCTTGAAACCATAGCATATAGAGAAATGAGTACTTATCACAGGGTCCGATCAACTGTAAAAAGAAAGCAGCTGAAATTTGTGCTTTTACTCCTGCTTCTACCTCTGCAGAGACTACTTCTCTTTTCAGAATTAAGAAAGGGAACATTTCTGACCAACCTGTCACAGTCACATACATTTTTTCCATATGTCTTATCTCAAGATTTCCCACAGCCATGCAGCAATTTCCAATTGCCTTTTACATTAAACAGGTATGAAACTGCAAATTCTCCATGAGACTTCTTGAAGCCTTACTTTTCCTTTCCAAATCGAAACATTGTCTGAGATTCTTTTCTATCCTGCTCTTATGGGGAAGGTCTGTACAGAGTAAGTCCAGACAGGAACATTGAGTTCCAGGACCACAGTAGCAAAACCACTGTCCTGTACATATTACACAGTAAAAGAAAACACACGCAGCACCACATAGGGCACTATACTACCAAATCAAGGTAGCACAAAAAGTGATCTCTGTGCCCACTTTCGGGGGCAAACAGAAGCTACGCTTACTCTAGTGAGCAAAATGGCACACAACCTGCTCTGCACCTGAGGAAAAGTCTCTCAGTGCAGCTTGCATCCACACAGTTAAACTGTGCTCCCTTTTCAGTAGGACAGCTTTCTCCACAGAGTAGTTTATTAATCTAGACACATCCCTAAAGGCCAGAACGTCAGTAGAGCACATATTGTAATATACAGGGCATATGTCAGTAAAAGTGACATTTGCAAGGTCAGGGTTGCAGAATACAGGGACACTCCATTTCAAACAAAGTAGAATTTGTAAGTGGAAAACAATAATGAGAATGACATACAAAATAGCTCCCAATCTTTTAGCTGTTCTAATGGAATCTGGCAAAAAGTGCTGAGATAAGATGCTCAATATTTTATTAAAAAGGCTGCACTTCAATATTTTAAACAGTAATATACTATTTTAAAGTGTACTTTAAAAAATCTAAGAAAACCTGAAGACCAAAAAGAGCCAGACTGGGTTCAGGGATTTTGGTTAAGAGAACAAAGTGAGCCACTACAAATCCCTCCAAAAAACCCCCCAAATGAATAAAACCCAAAACCTACCCCAAAAAAAAGAGAGAGAGAGAGAGAGAGAGAGAGAGAGAGAAAAGGCTAGATAAAAGGGTTTTTCAAAAGGGTTATTCTAGGTAGTTGGTAGAACTGGCACTCAGATAACGCAATAATGGTCACAGGTTATATAAATGGGACAATTGCAATGCACATATGACAAAGATTTCGTTTTGATCATGAGTTCATACATCAAGTGGCAAGTTTAAAAAGTCATTGTGTACAGCACATATACTGTTTATATAAAGTGACACTCTTATGGGAGCAGCAAAGCAGACATAATGTTCCATTAATGGGCAGAAAAGGTTATCCATGCATTTGTACCCAGAAGTCAAGGTCACAATTTTTCCAGAAATACAAAGGATATCTGCTCTTTACAGGGGAGGTGGATGTAAAATTGCCTCCCATTTTTGGGGTTTTTTATGTCTATTATCAACAATGGAATACATAGTTCTATTTTCACACATGAAAGCTGCTGTTTATTACACTAAAAGTAAATTACATGTACTAAACCGTGTTCCACTGGCTGAACTTGATATCTGTAGACCCTGGGCTCGACACTACCCCTTTGTTCCTTGAATTATTGATCATGGACACAAGGCTAACCAACCAGCACGTAGACTGACCAGGGCACATGGTATGGCAGGCCAATTGACACGACTAGTACTAAGCAGAAACAGTTACTGGATCAATGAATTTAAGTCGCCCATATTTTATTTTAAAATTTTGAAGGGAGGTCAACAATAAAGGCTTAATAAATTACTGCAGTCTAGAGAACAATATGATTATTTCAGCGATGAATGTTTCACAGGAAACAAGGGGTGTGGGGGAGAGAAATCTTTCCCAAGCTTTTGTGGGAATGGGAACAAAGGAAAGTTTAAATTACTAACAAAACGAGAGATAAAGGTTGATGAACAAATGAGTTAATGAAAAATAAATTAATTCTCATAAGTGATAGTCCTCCAATTCAGAGTCAGGACAACAAATAAGAAAAAAACTTAAGAGGCCATCTCACTGTGGAAAAGATTGTGTCTTCAGACCAGTCGCTAACTAAAAATCAAGAATACCCAAAATATTCTAAATGCATAAGACTGCTTCTGGGAAAAGAAAGCAAAATAAAAGCATCCAAAGTAAGTTAGCATGAAGTTTCTAAACAAAAAAGTCTTTGTGTGTTTAATATCACTTCCTCAGTTATCTCTACCCAGGAAAAAGCTGTTGGCCGTATAAAGACCTATTCCTGAAGACCCAGCTGACTGGTTCTTCTGCACAAAAAACACCAATGCAAAAAACCAAACACACCCATCTGTAACAACATAACCCCTGGTTATACTGATTGAAGGATTTAATTGAAAGCAGGTTAAGAAAAACAAAAATATTTTAAAAATCAGCCTTCAAACTTTTGTGACAGTAGAAACAGTGCAGTGGTACTAAAATATTTTCAGTTCTAAAAAGCTCATGCAACTCATGACAAAACTCTTACTTCATCCCTTCCGTCTTTATCTGTGAGCTCAGCCAGACACACAAAGCAGAGTTAGAGTAGAACAATTTGTTTACCCCCATTTTTAAGAGATTTGTTTGTTTTTGCAGAAACCAAGTAATCCCTCTGGGGAATTTCCACAGAGTAAAATTTTCCCAAATCACGTTTTGGCCAGAAGTTCCAAAACTACATAAGTAGAAATGAGCAACTTTGCCACAGAACATGGTTACATGTGTTTGGGCCACCAGGACTCAAATTATAAGAGACTAAATTGAAACAGGACTGATCCACTGCAGAAGCCATATACAGGGCACATCCAGAAGCCGGGATGTTTTTTGCTTTTGTAGACATGTATGTAGTATCTAGAAGCATTCAGAATTTAAGGCATAAATGTTTCAAAAATTGATACAGTGCATGTTTGAGATGTGAAAATATGAAACCAACTGTATTGGCATTCTGTAGATAGCAAAGCACTTAGCCTAGAGGCAAAGGAATACAAACTTATTTCGGAAGGTTTCCCTGAAAAGCTCAGCAAAAGTCTTATGCCAGCAAAGTCCTGTAGTGTTTCTAAAGAGCTAGAGCATTTTAAAATTGGTCAGAAAATTCTAGAGCAGTGATTTTGTCTGGATAACTTTTGTTACGTAGCCAGGGCTGTATGCAGGTTCAGAGCATTCCCTCGGGCGTGGTCTAATCCAGCACCTAATGACTCTGGGAGAGCCTCCAAGAATCCCACGGTATCATGAACAGCAGCAAAGCCATATGAAATAAGCAAGCCATAGGCTGTCACACCAGTTAGGAAAAGACTGAGAGCAAAGAATTTTAATGACCAATATAGTGCTATACAGCATATATGACAATTAATATTCCGGTATTTCAAAGGATCAAATTATACAACCATGCAGATGAAGTACCATATTTTGTGTCACGCAGGAGTATCACCTATTAAGGGAAAACTACTTCTCTTTAGGAATCTATACTGAAGCAGCTAAATCCTCCTCCTGAGATTGCTTTAAGACAACACAGTAAGATGCAAACAAAATCCTGCTGTAGACCAAAGTGATTTAAAAAACTATAAACTGCCTTTTCTCAGATTTGCAGAAACTACTCTTCAATGGCTAATAAATTTCATTTTGGGTTTTATTTCTCCAGTTTTTCCATACACTTCCATTAGCTATATGGCCGCAAGACTAGATACAGCTGCTGAATTTTAGGTGTGTGTAACCATTCCTTCAGAACAGCACTTTTCATAAAAGAAAAATTTTATCTTCTCTGTTAGAGTCTCATTCTGCCATCAAGTTCACTCAGAAAATCTGTCCTTAGCATATTTTTTTCTCTAATTAGAAATTATATTTCAGTAAACTATTAGGCTACTTTCCCCTACCTATTAACTTTCCAAAAGCAATGTATTTCATTTAAAACTTCCTTCTTAAGTCAGGTCAGCCCAAGTCATATACCTGGGTCAAAAGTTGGGAGCTTTTTGGGAGGTCAAAACACTCCAACTCTCCTAGAATAAGAACTTGATCTTTTAGGTCAAAGCACTTAATTGTATTGTAGATTTAATTATCTATAAGACTTATTGCTAGATTTTTCCTAAATCTATTGACATTCTTTTGACCTCTGCCTCATGTTTAAGATTCAAACTCTCAGAAGCAGGTTTTAAATCAGCTGGTGGGGAAAAGTGAGACTTCCTGTATAAGAACCTGAGAACTCCTATTCATTGTCTGTATTGAGTATCTGACTCGGAAGGCAACACTGAAAGAAGATAAACCTCTGACTGATAAGGTTGCTGGTGGAATAGATCAGATAAATCACTTGACCCGAAATACTGCCCCGGACACTATCTCCAGCACAGAAAGCTAAGAAAATTACTCATGACTGTAGATAGTCTAGTAGAAACTCAGAGAAAGAGATCCTACATAAAGAGTGCTACTGGATGGAAACAAAAGGAGAAATCCACAACCAAGTTAAATTTCCCCTTTTGGTATTGCCTGAATGTATTTTCACATATGGAGGTAGTGGAAGTTTTCACAATAAAAGAAGGGGAAAATTGGCCTTTGATGTCTAAATTTGTTTGCCTTATCTTGCAAGTAATAACACTATGCAACTGGCTTATTAATCTGATAATATAAATGTAGAGAAAACATTATAAATTTATAAAAACATTGAGACCACTGAAACGCTTCACTGAAGTGTTTATAGAATAGGACAATGGTATGAAATTGTTTTGAAAAAAAAAAATCAATATAAAATTATTTTCTCTTAGAAGGGGGAAAAAAACGAGTTTTACCCATAGCACATTAAGCAGCACCAGGTCTGCACTTCTTGCTTATTGTTACTTTCTGCAATGAACATCAAATTCTCCTTGCTCAAACCAGCAGTCCTTTCAAAACTAGTGGAGTGAGAGTGTTCTCCTACACCCAGCTTATGAGATATGGTCCTTGGTTGCAAGAGGGCAGGGGAAGAGCAATGCCCATCACCAGATGCCACACTACCATGACCATGACCAAAGGTGGTGAATCTCAGCAGCGCTCAAGCAGTTGCATTGGGCAAGGAGGGAACAGAGCAGAAAAGCAGAAGGTAATACAGAGTTGTGTCTCTGAGGTGATCTGGATGAAGTTGCTGAACAGCTACCAAGAGAGATTTTTGCTCCTAATTCATCACCTGGAGCATCTGGAAATCGAGTAAATGGAGAAATGGCATTTGGCAGGGACATAATGGCCAGGGAGACCTTGAAGGAAAGAAACCAGAACCCGAGACTCCACTTGCATTGCTTCTATGCACTTCACACATATTCTGCAGCATGGTACTCATAGACGATGTTGGTTTCCCAGGGGGTTGGTTTCCTGATTTTTCTACTGGATTAATCATGTTATAAACTAGGATAGTTACACAAACTTCTATCATCTGGATTTTTCTTTTTTACCAATGTTTTGTTTCGAAAAAAGAGGAAGCAGTGCAGTTTCAGGGTTTCACAAACTAGATTTTCTCTCTCTTGCTAGCAAGTTATCAAGAGAAATTCCATCTAGGACCATTTCTGGGCAATCTTGCCCATTCTTGGATAAAAGCCTGATCTTAGGAAACAGGGCTAAGAATTCTTAACAAATTAAAACCTATTAAGTTTTAGTGGGTCTAAATACCTAATTCCCCTTAGTCATCATTTACTTCATTTTCTTTTTGAAATTTAATATTTTTAGTGCATTTTAAGTTAGCAGCCGTTAGTAAGTACTTTGAATTAAACAGTAGGAATTTGAATATGCTTCCCAGAAAAACCCTTAACAGGGTCATCATCCTACATTAGAGGATAAGGTGTGCAACTGCTCACACTTGCATTACAGTGTTTGTAAGATTGCTTGACCACTATTTTTGTCAAGAAAATTGTAAAGATTAAGCCTATTAAATAGACAGAATTTCCCTCAAGAAGCACTAATTCAATAACATGTACATAACCAAAAATCTAGAGGGACGAAACTATAAACAGGATTAAGTAGAGCTTGCCATGGACTTGAGTTAGAGAGTGAGAGCTGGTAAGTTCCTTAGAAAGGCAATAAGAAGCACTTTCACACCAATTCCCTCATCTGAGAACACCCATTTCCTTGCATTGAGCAGCAAGAACTATTCTGTAACTAATAGTAGCCTGTCTGAGCAAAACCATCTCATCCCTCAATCTCAGACTGGCCATTTTTCATGGTCTGGATGAAGCAGTTTTGCAACTCCTCTTTGAAGGAAATGTCAATCCCGCTTTTGCTGCAAAAATCATCCAGTAACAAAATAGAATATCATGCTTTTAAAAAACAAGAAAAAAGGAAGAAGAGCTAAGCCTGTTGCTATCTGCTGTTTGCCTTTAGGTTAGTTTTAGGGCAGCTTTCCTTTTAAGCAGCTTCAGGTTAGAAAGTCCTACAAGAACTATTAAATGCGGAGAAATGGATATAACCTTTGACTTGGTGAGCTCTTAAGCCACAGATTGCTGAAAGCAATTGATGGAGTGGTAAAAGCTTCACTTTATGCCTGCCTACTCTCATATTCTTTCCCTAAACATCAAGAACTGGAAGCCCTCCAAACCACAAGAAGCTTGGCGGCCCACTAAAGTGAGATATATACACCTTTGATGTCTTCTTCCACTCTTATATTCTTAATTCAAATATTTTGTGCTATCAAGCATGTCAAATCAATAAAATTATGATTTCTCAAGGTAATGTATAAGGAAAGTTAGTATTAAAGCTCTACACTAATGAACCATTTCTACAGCACATTTTCAAAGTAAAACTTCTTAAATCTTACTGCTTCTTGTATTTTATCACCCATAAACTTAATACCTCATTCCCTAAATACAGTGAAGGGTTTACTTCATTGCATTTAGGTTGATCAGGTGGGAAAATATACATATGTGAGAACTGGCTGTTAGAATAGCCATTTTTTTAGGCGTTAAGCAAAAAAAAAAATCAGCTTTATACTTCTCTAGCTTGTCACTACAGAGTGTTTATTGTCCTTGAGAGCACTGGTCATTTACATAAAACAAATCTACACTGTCAGGTAAGATAGGCAAGTCACTTTAGAAAATTACCATTCCAGAGATGGATTGTTAAAGAAACAAGAAAATTAAAGAGTCTTCAAAGAACCCAGTACTTTTAAAAACAAAATCGTCCCTTTCCCTGCCTAAATATATGGCTACCTTTAGACTACAAATTTTCAGATGGGGTGTTTCTTCGGTGCAAAAAGTGTAACTGGAAAATATTGAAGACTTCTCTTGGGCAGTTTAAATTCCTGCATGTTTCAACTGTTAGTCATACATTCCTACCAGGAGCATAGGAGCCCCAGAAGGGATAATTCCAGCTGTAGCCAAGAGAATATCTGTTTTACTTTGTTAATAAGCCAGCTCCCAAGAAATGGCTAAGTTTGCTGTATGTAAAGCACAGACTCTGTCTGAAGAGCAGCTTCAGAAAGGATTTTTGTTTACTCTAAAAGACAAATTTAGGAAAAAATTTTACCACTCAAGGAATTAAGCAAATATTTGTCAGCATGCAGGTTAGGAATAGTTCTTTGTAATTCCACCTGTATTAGAATGTTTAACGGCTCATATGACATAAATTTAGCTATGTATCTTGAGCACAACATCCAGAATCAAATCTGAATTTCCAGACTAAAAGAAACTGAGTTTGTTCTCCACTTTAACTGCAGTCACTCTCAAGGAGAACCACCTATTATGTATTTTTTATACCCTCTAATACCTGAAATAGATAAAGACTGCTAGAGCAAATATATGTCTAAAGAGAACATATGTGTGGCGTCTTCCTGGAACAGGATGTTTAGCAATGCATAGACAGGATTCAAACTGGCTGCATTTTTCTACTTTCAACTCCTATTTTTTTGATTTTAACAAAAAATCAAAAATAAAAACAATTAAAAGTAATGTTAGCTAAACTATGAAGCTCAGATTATCTGAGGCAAACAATAAAAATCCGTCTCTTGCCAGAACCTTTGCAGGTTTGAGAGCTAGATGTTTCCAAAAGACAACTAGCTCTCGAGGAGAAGTAGCTTCTTGGGAGAAGTTACACATAAGAAATTATAACCCATTGGGAACTGGACTCATCAGTGAATTAGAAGAAGTGAAAAGAAAGAGCCCTCATTTCCAAGAGAGTCCATTCAGCAGGCTTTGAACTCCAACATTTCTGCCCTGGCTCAGATAACACTGGCTGTTATGGGGTTTGTTATGGGTTGCTTTTCCAGATGAGTTGAGTTAGACAGTCTCTCATGAACCTGTATGAAGAAGAGGAGGAACAGTGTAAGAGGCACCTTCCGTCTTTGAGTTTCAGTTTAATCCCTTCTCCAGGGGAGGAGAAGCACCTGCCATCAGTCGAGCAGGAACAGAGCATGAGACCTTGCTGAAGGGCCATGAAGCTTGAGCAACTGTGTGCTGCAAAATCCATTTTGCCCAAATCTACAAAGTATGAGGAAAAGATCTTTTATCCTAAAAATATCCTTTTATCCTATCTTGCTGCTTACAATATAGTTGCCCATCCCTTCAGTTTATGCCTCAAATCTGTAAGAGTTCAGGATATTACAAGATGAAAACATTTGGCAGAAATGCACCAGAAAGGTCACTAGTAGTCTAGGAGGGACAATGACTCCTCTCTTGAGGGAGTAGACTAGAGCTACAGCTAAACTCAAGATACAAGGTCTTCAGAACAGCATCTTCCCAAACAGCAAGCTACAAATTACATTACAGACTGCTTTCCTGCCTTTCTTTAAAGAACAAGTAAATTGGTGTCAGTGAAACACCTCATGACCTCAAATATTGGAAGCTATATAATAAAAATCAAAAAACTCAAAGTCATCTAAAAATCTTTTTTTGGTACATGCTGTGATCTTGGCTATATTTGTTAATTTTGTTCACTAGCAAATGAATAAAAGTCAGAAAAGGAATTGTTAAGCTCATCTAAAGCAAATCAGCAAGCTTGTAGATATGTTTAATGCTGCTTCTGAAGAAGATCAGTTCAGCTTTTCAATTACCTTTTATTCATTTAACAAACCAATAATCAATAATGTCAAATTGAGTGGGTCACCTCTCTTTGCCACTGCCAGTAAATCCCCTAAAATTTAATAGAAATCTTTGTTTTAAACTGAATTTAGCAGGTACTAAATTCACAATTAATCCACTTATCTCTCTTCAAGGAAGTAATAATTAAAACATACTTTTTTTTAATCAGAGGAATTACCAAAATAAATTTCAAAAATTTTAGTCAAAATAGCATTCTAATTCCCATACTTACTTCAACCAAAGATTATTACATAATACAAAACAAAATCTTTTGTTTAACATATTACAAAAACACAATTTAAAAGAAAAGCTTCCAGCATTCTCCAAGTGAAACAAGGAATTCAAATGCTACTGGATTTTCTCCTGAACATTTTTCAAGAATGCACTATTTTTCCTGATAGAAAAATCTGAGATTTTTCAGCAAGTACTTGATGATAACAAATTTATTCCTCCCCACACCCCTCAGTGATGTCTAGTGAAACACCTGTGGAAACAAACCTTTGCATCAGATTTATTCCAGTCATGTTTGACACCTCCGTAGAATTCAACAGGGAGAAATATAATACTTTACATTTACCTATAGTCTTCAAATCAAATTAATAAACAGTTATGCACCAGACTGTAAACTTCATGTTTTGGCAGTTTCAGCAAACAATAAGGATGCCAATCTCTGGATAACATGATTCCTTACAAGGTTTAAGTATTTCCAGTTCCAAATAGATAATCTTAAACCTAGATTACTGGAAAATTACTGAAAAAACTTAAAATATGGCAAACTAACCCCAAAGTCTTGCATCAGCAGTTAGGACATGAAAAAGAAGTGATAAAAAAATGCAAGTACCACATTTATAGTTACATGTCACAAGTACACTTCCTTTCCTCAGCTGTATGCATTCCAAAGTATGACTAATGACATAGTGTACCCTTGGTGATACTAAACTGGGAGGTGCTGTTGACTCCATGGAGAGACAATATGCCTTACAGAGGGATACAGAGAGATTTTGGCAATCATTAACAGTGAGAAATTTAATAAGCGCAAATGCTGGATTCTGCACGTGGGACAGTAGTGCAGGGCACAAGTAGAAATCGTGAGATGAGTGGCTGGAGAGCAGTCCTGCAGAAAAGGATCTGGGGATGTTGGTTGGCAGTGAGCCCTGTCAGCCCAGCAGGCAAACCCCATCCTGGGGTGCATCAGACACAGCACCACCAGCCAGTCAGAGGTGATCATCCCACTGTATTCAGCACTGGTGTGGCCTCCCCACGGACACTGCGTGCAGTCCTGGGACCCACCACTGAAGGAGGATGTAAAGGCCCTTGAATGCATCCAGAGGAGGGGAACAAAGCTGGTAACAGGGCTGGAAAGGATGTCCTGTGAGGAGCAGCTGAGGACTTTGGGGTTGTCTAGTTTGGAGAGTTGGAGGCAAAGGGGCAGCCTCATTACTCTCTGCAGCTTCCTGAGGAGGGGAAGCAGGGAGGGAGTAGCTGATGGACACACAGGAACGGGTCAAAGCTGCACCAGCAGAAGTTCAGACTGGACATGAAGAAGCAGTCATTTACTGAGAGGGTGATCAAACACTGGAACAGGTTTTCTAGAGAGGTAGTTGATGCTCCATGCCTGTCAGTGTTTAAAAGGCACTGGGAAAATTACTTTAATACTGTGCTTTAACTTCTAGTCAGCCCTGAAATGGTCAGGCAGTTGGATTAGGTGACCATTATAGGTCTCATTCAACTGGATCTACTATATTAGATCAATTAAAATATCATTTAATAATTAAAAAAAAGGTCAGCTAGTGACTTAGACACCAGAAAACACCCAAGTTTTTCCCATGCAGACCTAACTTTGACCTCTAGGTCTATGCACAATACAACATGATTAACTTGCATGAACACACACTGTATAAGATGAAAGGGATCATGGTCGTGTTGTAGAATGGAGGAAGTAAGGTGGAACATTGTTTTTTTTTAAAGCTATGACCTCTTCCTCATCCAGGATTAAATCATTCTGTCTAATCAGTGATTTAGAAAGGAACATGTAACTAAAGGAGAGATCCTCATATTTACAAGACTTGCTCAGCTACCCAGGAAGAGACTATTTCTAATTATAGTCAGCCCTTTGACATAAACAGGATGAGAAAGGAGATCATGAAGCACAGTGAAATGTTAGTCATTCACACACACATCTCTTTTTCTGAAATCATCTAATCATTTTTCCTATTTTTCCTGCATGCATTGACCCTCCAGCCATTTACCCATTTTTCATGCTGCCTGCTACTCTGGTTTTTGCTATTTAAGTATCTTTTTTAAAAATCATGTTATGCAGTAAAATCTGACAGCAAAACAGCAGCCAAGAAAGTCTGAGGGACCAGTGCTGCAGTCAATGGTGACAGAGGCAAAAGGAAGCTGTTCCTTGCTGTTTCTCAGCTACTGCAAAGGTGCGACAGATGCACCTGAAAGCTTCACCAGAGTAACTGAACTGACAGAGAGAAGCTTCTGAGTAACTTGTCCAGTGGGAGAGGGTGTTCTACTGCCTGGCAGTGGCACAAGACCAACAGATAGGAAGCTCAGCAGTGATGGTGGCTTGATGCAGAGAATGTACAGCAGAGTTCAGATCTGTTGGCTAAAGTGTGCTTTGCTGCCACAAAGCAAAAGCAACTCAGACCCAGAGAGAACGATTTCAAAAGCAGCAAAGTCAGAGGTTTGCAAAGAAGATTTTTGAGCATCTTTCAGTTACTGAAATCAAAACTGTAAGTTTAGATACCTTAGACAAAAAGCAGTGCATGGAAATGAAGAACAAGTTTTGCATGGCCTGCTAGAACAAAACACGCTCAACAAAACAGAGACCACTTTCACTTCTATTTAAGGTCTTTTTTGTTCAAATCAGGAGTTTCTGGTCTTTCACTGACAGAACACTAGAGTACTAAAAACTGAACCCTCTTTTACTGAGTGGAATAACAGACTATTTTGGAAGAATTAAGATAACAAAAACATCACATATATTCCAATGACACTATGTTAAAAACCAAGCATTTGGCAAATTTGCTAACTGATAATAGAGGCCAAAATATTTCTCTTTAATAGCGTGCAGAAGGAAAGGGTTGGACAATATGAATCTAATTTTTTATTCACAGGCATCTGGAGGCACTGAGCCAGACAGAGGATCCTCTGTCCACATAAGTTTCAGTAGTGTTGTGGCCAACTACTGTTCTGTGCCATAAAAGTTTCAAATCTCTGATGAACAGCAGTAAATTAATTATAAGCAGACTATTTTTCATTACCTAACATCCATATTTGCAGTAAAGCACAAAGGACTTAAGCACTTACTCACTGCAAATGAATAGTCATGCAAAGGAGGACTCCCGAGTGCCTCAGTGTCTCAAAGGTGAATCAAATAGAGAGATGTTACAGCCCACATGGTCAAGGAAATAAATCCTTAGTTATGCACTCTTTTTCTGTTGATGTTTCCCATTCTGCTGTTTCAAAATCAAGCAGACCTCTTTAAGAGCACACCTCCAGCCTTTCACATCTTGGTCTCACACTCCGTACTTCACAGGGTTTGCTTGTTAAAGAACGTACCCAACACCAAACAGACAACACTGGCTTGATTCCTAAAGCTGGTTCCGTAGTCAAACATCAAACCTGACCAGCCTTTAAGATTCCCTCTCCTTATACCACTGTGAAGTACTGGCATGATACAAACAATACGGGCATTCCCATTCCTCCTGATCTACACCAGCCTTCACATCAGCCTCTCATCAGTGGCCTACCAGATACGATGGGAGTATCCCATCAAGAGCTATACCTGGGTCTTTACCTTGAGCTTGGGTAAAGCTTAGGCTGTCACCCTCATTCTAGCTTTGGAACAAAGATGTTTTCCTGGCTCGGTTGAAAGCAACACCCTTGCTTAGGGTGAGGGAATTCATAGAAATAAGTTTCAGGTCTAAAACTAGACCAACCCCTGGATTCCCATATGACCATTTTAAATTTAGTTCTGTAGAAGAACTCCATAAGCTTACAAGGATTCCTGAAGCAATTAGCAATATTATTTACCTATACAAACTATATTTACCAGTAAGTATTTAGAGATTCAAAGGATATTTTATTGACAAGATAATTTGTCTTAGTTTATGTCTTCACTGACTAAGGCTCCTGTGCGGAGAACTTAGAAAATACTTAGTTGCTAAATTCCCTGCTTGAAATATATAGTCCTGTAACCTCCAGGAAGCCATTAAAAATGTAAGACCCTGGAATTCACAAGTGTCAGGAAAACACTGCTGAACACCATTAGGCCAGCAAGAATTCTTTAGAGTTAAAAAAGTTTAGGCTAGATTTCTTGAAATGATCCTGTTGATCTGATGAGATAGCACATCTTTTACAGCCATAAAACAAAAAAATTAATACTTTGTCTACATATAATGCAATACCTTCCTCATGCACTTTCAGACAAGAGTAGTTCACTTGCAGACCTTTAGTCCAAAGCTCATGATAAATCTCTTTTGCACAAATCAAGATGTTTGATGTCAACCAAACTAAGTGAATGCTTATGTTCTGTAAGACAGGTAATCACAGTTACAGCACTTCATACTGTAAAATACCAGTTAAGATAATGTCTCCTAAAACAAATACAGATTTGAGGGGAAGGTAAGAGGTATTTTTTAGCTCTAAGATGATTCCTTTTATTTTTTTCCTTACAATGAATGGAACACACTTGTTTTTAAGGTCTCATTTTTACACTTACAGCACAAAATCCTAGCAGAGCACTTCACATGGATGTGACAGATTTAGATCCTGTAAGCACACTAGATACAGCTCTCCTTATTGGCATCAAAGAAAACATGTTTTCCTCCCCACACCTTGGGATCCCCATTTGTTAAACAGATTTATGATATTTGCTTCCATTATAAATTACTGAGAGCTGTTGACAGAAAAGTAGTATGTAAGAACACAGCAATATTTTTAGGAAGCAATTAAAGCACGTTCTTTTTAAAGTGCAAGCTATGTGCATCAGATTTGATTTAAATACTGATTTTAAAATATATACCCTTCTTCTTTTCTTGGATTTCAGTCTTGTCAGACTACAGTGAAATGAGACTTGGTCACCACTTAGCAGTGACATTTCAGCATGTACAAGAAACACAACCCAAAAGCAGACTTGGCTTTCTTTTTAAAAAATAACTTGCCAAAGCACCCCTGTAAATTTTAACACCACTCACATTAAAAGTTCATTTCCTCTCTTGCCTTCCAGATCCCAGTAGCTATAATCCCTCTAATATTAGATGATGAGGATGGCTATCTCCAGAGACAGATTTCTTTCCTATTTGCTGCTGAACACATCATCATTTTCAAACATGAATAACTGGGGCTTGAACACAAAGCCGCATAGGACCAAAGAAGGAGCTTATTTCTGAAAACCTGTGTTGAAGAAGGTCCCTTCACAGCAGTAAAGCTTACACTAGGTAATAACTAGCTTCATAACCAAATCTCCAATGCAATGATCTCATTCTGAAAGGCTCTGCTTCTCATTGCCAGGTCTGGGGTTCAGCCATCCATATTCATGAATTGTACCAAAAAAAAGAAGACTCCTGCAGAATACAGCTTTTTAAAGGCTGCTGTAGGTGCTGGGTCTTTCTGACAATACTAACAGCATTTACACAGAGTTGTGCATTATGTTTCTCCTATCCATGGGATGAAACACCTGCAGACTCCATCAGCACATCCGGCAGGCTCTCACGAGATCCTGTCTTCAGTACCAAAGTGGCAACGCACCAGTAAGTCTTTCCATACACCCATGTCCACGTGCACAACTGACCATTTAATAAAGGCACTGAACTAATAGACCTTAACAGAAACCCTTTGATTTATGCAGAAATAAATTCAAAAGACAAATAGGAAGACAGGTTGCTGCATCACTCCATCCTCCTTAGGTCCTGAAGGAAAGCAACCATTATCCTGACTCACCAAAATGGCGTGTCTCTTGAGAAGAACAGATTAGGGTACAATTGAGAGTCGGTGCTCTCAGAGCCCTGACCTAGACATGAGAAGGCACAGTCCTCCTCTCCCAGGAAAATAACCATTTAAAACCAGCTGACAGCTGCCACAGAGAAATAAAAGCAAAAAGTTTTAATTTGAAAAGTTTTCAAATAGCCTGTGAACAGGACTTACATAAGTTGCAGACAGCAAGTCCTGAGCTTCAGACACACACATGCAGTGTTTTTGTATCACTGCTCTGAAGTAAGGCTGCTGAGCCAAAATAAATATCTCCAATGATAACGCTGGAACTTTGTAGTTTAATCTCCAGGTCCACACTCTCTGGGAGAATTCAAGCTGCACACTAACAAAATCTTGTGCAAAATAGTTTAGAAATATCTTACTGTTTGATCCCTAATGAAGTCTACTACTAATGTGACCTCTAATAAATCAGGCTGCAAACAAGTTCCAGCTGGCCCTCAGAGACAGTCATATCTGGTTGCTACACCAGCACAATCCAATGACTCCAGACATACTTAAAACAGCGTGCAGAATCTGTTCCAGAAAGTTTAGGAATCTGTATCAAGACTGTGACATTTCCAAGATTATTGTTTTCCAGTTACCACCAAGAGACTAGCAATGAGCACTCAGAAGATAACAAACTGAGTGCTATGGGTAAACTCACTCAGAAGTTGTTTCACAATACAAAAACATGAACCTTGTTAAGGAAATTAACATAAAGAAATTCTGAAGTGTTTTCCAGCTGTTTGCATTAATAAACAGAAAATCCCTTATGTTCTATTAAGGAAAAAAAAAAAATTTCACTATACAAATAATTTCCTTTGTTTAAAGAGAAAGAGGAGAAAACATCCAAGAACTGTCTAAGTTTAAAATAGGTACAAAAGCTAATTTTATCACTTGAAGAAGCCAGAGACTGATGATCTGTATGCACATGAATTAACATATTTATAAATGCTCACCAAAACAGTAAATTCAGGGGAATAAAAATCAAAAAAACCCAGCAGAATGGACAGACATAGTCACCAAATACCTTCAGCATTTTAAAGTACTCAAAGAAAAGTATTCAAAGAAAAAGGTAAGGATAACCAAAAAACTGGGACTGGTATTAAGATTTCCCACATAAAATTTCGTCTTCCTGCTTTGAAGATTTTCTCCCAAGTAGATCTGTTTGTTGTCTTTTTTTTCTTAAAGGTTAAAATTGCTGAGTCATCTCAAAACAGAGGGAAATATTACATTGTCAAAAAAATAATAATAATAATAGACACTCACTGACATAGGATGCTGCCTAGGGCCAGACAGGATATGACAACTGCATTAACAAACTGCAGCAGCACCCAGGGACTGCCAAATCCCCAAGCTCTGTGCGAGTTCTTTCTCCTCTTCCTCCTCTCATAAGTCAGCCTTTTGCAAAAGCTATGAGGAGAACACACGTTAACCCTACATTTCTCTTTCCCATGCCTGAATATGAAGGATCTTAGCAGAGGGCTGCCTCCTTTCTTCACCTAGCTAGCACTTTACTCTGCAAGGATTCCCATTAAGACCTCAGGAGGCTTTTCAGCAATTAACACAGTGGGAATGGTAGTAATCAGCCTGCAATGGGGTCATGCAGCAGCCTATTTGCCCACAGGAACACAATGCAATTGCAATCATTAATAGAAAGCTTTGGAAAAGCTTGAAAGCTTTCCAAGACACTCATAGTGCTGTGATTGTGTGCAGCTCCTGGCTAGGAATCCCTACAAAGCCGCATAGCACCTGAGCTGGCCTGTTAAAGCATCATGAGGAGCAAACATGAAACACATTAACCTCCAGTGCACTAGCTGCAAACAATTACCAAGAGGCTCTCATTGCCTTTAAGAGACCGCATGCAAACCCAGGTTTCCCCATGTCTGTTTTCATCTATATCAGCATTAAAGAAGTTAGCCTCTGGCATGTATTTTATCCTCAGTCTTTGTTTGCAAACATCACATTTTGAACAAGACCTCATCACGTGTTGGGATTTGTATTTTTTTTGTTCCTATTTTTCCTTAGCAGCTTTTTTCCTAAACCAAGCCCCGAGGAAATACTTGGAAGTGGGGATTTTTTAGCACAGATACACCTGTACTGAAAATATTTATCAGAAAGTTTTCAGTACTGGAATAACAAGAAAATAGTTTCCTTGTACCTACCAATTCAAAGTTTTGGAAAATAGGAAAAGTACTTTTTAACTGACTTGAAAGGGAATATAAATCATAATTGTTGCAAAGGGAGGAGAAAAAGATTGTATTTCCCAAAGTCAGGCTTATTGATTAGACTTCTAAGTACATTATGGAGCTAAAAGCTGTATCCAACAGCTTCCACACATTTGCTGACTCTGCAGGTCATTTCAGACAGCACTGCTTATATCTTTACTATAGAAATGCCCATTTTCAAGGTCACTGAAACTACTTTTGCTGAACTTTAGTAGTGCATCCGCATGTGCTAAATCCTGGATATTACACTATTGACTTAAAGAAAAATTACTTTTTCAGCTTGACTACATCAAGTTCACTGAAATTTATGTGCTCTGCTTTGGTGCCCTTATTGGAGCTACTCAGCAAGGTGAAAGTTTTGGGTGAGTTTTGAAAGCATCTACTTGTACAGTCAAGCACAGCTTCCCTCATGCGTATTCCAGCTGCTTTTCTGTGCCAGCTAAGGAATTATCAGAGCAAAGCCGTTTCACGAGGTCACTCCCAAGCTTGACTCCCCGCTGTCCCTAAGGACACAGAGAGGGACAGGTTTTTGCCAGGCAGTGCTACACTTAAAACAGAAACCAGGTTGTTACTCTTACCTGAGGAACTCAAGTGGCTGGCTCCATCGCATTCTGCCTTTGAAGAGAACTGGAGCAAATCCACAGGGAACTATAACTACTCCCTGCTTTTCCCCACGTCTGCAGCATTCACAGGAATAAAGGACTGTCTAACCAGAATTTTTTCCAGAATACAAACCTCCCTGCCATTTTCTACAATTTAAATCCCAGCACCTGTTTTTGTCAGGTCCCCGAGGACACCTGTAGGCAGTGATTGCCCTGACTGGCTTCATCTGGGGGCTACCACCTGCTCACGCCCTGCCCACTATCCGGGGTTCCATTTAAACTCAACCACAGCAGCCAGGTCTGGTCTGGGTGATGTTATAGGTGTGCTTGTCTCCTGCCTGGACCATATTCTCCCCATCCAGAGCTGTTGATAACTCCAGTCATAGCAACCACTTCCACCTTGCATGTGTGTAGCCCCCTGACTAATTTAGAGGTGGGGAAAAAGAAATAAAGGCTTGTATTCTAACCATTAAAATTCAATCTCTTTAATCAGCTGAAGTGAAGTGTCACTATCAATGTCACTGCTTTATGTGAATGCTTAAAGACTGATCAAATAAATTCTTTCTTTTTGGTAGCCACACAGAGTGACTTTTTGAGACCTTTTACTTTAATAATTCTGCTTAGACCTGCATAACAGGGGCTATCATGGACTTCAGAAATAGAAACATATGTTCCTCCCTGGAGGAGACGAGGAAAGATTAGAAAGCTTGCTATGAGGAGAACTTTCAACAAAATTACGCACAGGCTTTTCCTCCATTATCTGCTCCATTCCCGTGAGCTGGTACAATCTCCTGTAGGCAGATACAATCAGGATTTTCCTTTTCAGCTCCACAGTGTAAATGACAGGGCAGAAATAGGCTGTGTGTTGACTTAGAAACACTAAGTTTGGTCCAGGCATACGATCTGCGCAACATCATACTGTTAGCATAGAAACACATAATCATGGTGTGATTATAGGCAGGTGCTTTTATTGGAGAGCTCTGGGAATCGGTGTACAGACCCAAATCTGATTCCGACATGGATTCGGGATGGATACATTTTTATACTCTTTCCTTATGTAACTGTTGTATAGTCATATATTAATCATTAACTTTATATTGTTCTGTTGTTCTATTGTTTTCACCTGAGCATGAGTTTAAAGCCCCCCTTCTCACAACATTTCTCATATTTGTTGTTCCTTTCTCATGATTCTTGTTGCAATTAAATGGCAATCATCGCATTTAACTTTATCATCTACCATACAGGTGGGTACACAGGTGCAGCTTCACATGATTGTAGCAAAGACAAGGCCCACTCCCGTTCACAAGGCCTACTTTAGCTACCACGATTTTAGAAACATTTTAACCCTATGCTATCAATACGGCCCTCAACTCGTTCCCTGTTCCCTAGCTCAAGACTGCATTTGCACCTATCCTGTACAGACATTTCCCGGGGCCTAAGATATTTTATATCACTGGCTGATATACAATACACTGTCAAATGGCAGCAATTTGGCTATTTTGCCTGAAGTCAAGTTGGTTACAAAGATTGCTCTGCCTCAGAAAATTCTTGACACATCACTTTACTATCTCATTATGTTCCTACTCTTTAGAGATAATACAGTCACATTAAATGCTCATTAACGTTGAGATTAAGAAAAAAAAATTAACCCCTCATGCTACATTTTTCTCTCCGCTTCTTAAATAGCTCATATCCTAAATACCTTGGTTTTTATCTCATGTACATGTCAACTAACCATCTTTGCTCAAGTAGTAAAGAGTACTGAACAATGTATCTGATAAAGCTTATTAAACAGCTGGGCTTTCCCTTGGGAGATAAATCATAGAAATACTTACTTTATAAAAAGTACCTTTTGTTTAATAAGAAGAAAAGGGTGGAAGAGGAGCAGGGAAAAAAATAACAGCATTAGCAAAAGAATTAGTGATCATCCATGTGCCTAATTTTCCAACAGAACTGAGACTAATAGCACCACAGGGGCCACAAGCTTCATTTCTTTGTGGTTTTCATGTGGATACTGGTCACATGTACATGCGTATTTTTTGTTACCAAGAGATGCACATAGCCCTGGGAAGAAACTACAGCAGGTTGATTTAAGTTTGGGAGGGAGATTTATTTGAGGAAAACTCTGCATACATATGCTTGTATAGCTTCTCTTCTTCATGCCAAGTAACTCTGTCAGCTTATTCACCTCATTTCCAATGTACCAACCAATCCTTCCTAGTAAATACTAAGTACTCTTTCAAAAGTTTATATACTGGAGGTGCTGCTTTATGCTTTACCAGGTTGTGAGCCTTAAAATCCTTAATACAGCAGAGCACAAACTTGTGTTTATCTTTATGTACAGGAAGTGAAAATCAGCATTATCTTCAGGATATTTTGGAAACAATGTGTGAGGGAGGTGTGGTAAAGAAAAGCCATTTGCACAGTTCCTAGTTGCTTTGCACTGCATTGGGTTAATAACTCGAAAAATTATTATATAGAGAAGCATAACCATCAGATTTTAAATACAACAACATCAGGAACTCTAGTAGGAACTCTAATAGACTTGAAGTAGTGCACTGTCTTCCCAGAATTTATTTTTTGCCTACCAAATGACTGCCTACATAATGAATTACACACACAATGAGGAATAAAACTGTGTAAACATAACCATCTATCCAAAGAGCACTCAAACACATGAAAAACCTCAACATGAAGTATTGAGCAGTTTAATTTTCCACAGTCTTCATTTTGGAGAAAAATATCCCCCATCACCTAATCAGATAGCAAGCTCACTGCTATTGAAGGAAGAAGTGCTGGAGTTAAGTTCTCACAGTATTTGCTTATAAAAGCCTGGTCATGAGGAAGAGAGGAGAGGCAATGATGGAAAAAAGTCCCCTCTGGACTAAATAGTAGAAGCATCTGCCGAAGTTATAGAAGTTTGATTTGTAACAATAGTTGCTGCCCAAGATTAGCACTCAGCAGCAAGGAGTTAATCAAGCTGCCAGTTCGGTATTTCACAGCAGCAGAAGTTATAAGCAGAGTAAACAGGCACTAAAGGGCCAAATTCTTCTGGAAGCACATATCAGGGTCCTTCCAGAATAACTCAAGATGATCTTCAGCCAGGTGCAATGTAGCAGGAAGGGAAATGTGGCCCCTGTCACCAAGTACAGACACACAGACACTTTTACCTGAGCTGCAGTTCTGGCTCGTGTTATTGAGGAAGGGTTCATGGACAGGTCTCAGAGCGTCCACTCCGAGTCTTTTCAGGCATAGTATATTTTATAGTAGGCTACAGACGCAAATAAGCTAAACAGGGAGATTAGAAAGCAAGTTATCTGTTTGGCACAGATTTTCATTGGTGTGAGGCCCTGAGGACCAGCAAGGATTTGCCACAATAGGCTGCTGACAGCTTTTCTTCTGCAGTATATTGTCCTGGCTCAATAGCACAAGGTCAGACTGAATGCCTTTTTGCCGCCTTTCTGCTTCTCCTGGGGAGCAATTGCTTAGAAAAATATCCCTTTACTTGACAGGTTTGTAACACAAACAAAAAAATCCATCCTCGTTGTGGTTATTGAACTGACTTCTTGGGAATCAAACAGTGTAAAACTAATAGTGTCATAGAGCCACCAACCACACCAATGTAAACTTAAATGCGCATGAGTGATAGCTGAGTGGGGATAGCCTGGTGCAATAAATGAATGAAACTTACTCCTTTTTTTTTTTTTTAAATCTTATACAGACACTTCATTTTACAACTAGCAATTAATTCCTTCTCTATGCAGAAAGTAAGCCAGGATAACCAACTGTAGGAATTTCATTCACACACCCCTGTGTGCAAGACCTCACGTCATTCTGCAGAACAACGTCTACAGTGAATGTGATGGAAAAGGAGACAATTGCTTGGAGATTTTAAAACTGTTGACAAATTACAGCTATCTTTGTACATTCTCAAGGTGAGTACTTTAAGGTTGACACTTTTGTGTATACAATAAAAGGGGATGATGCGGAGGAAGTACTGACACACTAAGGCTAAGAAAGAACATCACTTTACATTAAAATAGTCCCTATAGACATAGCAATCCCCTTTTAGGATACATCTGGAAAAAAAGAGAGTGCACGTTCCTAATTTAAAATCAATCTACTAGATACAGAACCTTCACAGAGGCCTCACAGAATGCTCTGGTCTCTTGTGCTCAAGGAAGATCCAACCCACATGGCTGTCTGCTCCATACAAGATGTCTCCTGAGCAAGCAGCTGTGCCCTCAGCATGGCTGTCAGTATGTCCAGACATAAGGGCTTCAAAAATATCACAAATCAACTGTGTTCGAATACAGTGAATTTTCTGAGATCTTCAGAACAAGCCCTGTGCTGTAATCCAAGTAGTGTACATAAATTACCCTTTTAATTTATATGTGCTTTACTTATACACCGTCAAGAAAAACATCAATTCAGCCATTATTATAAGTATCCTGCATACATTTAAGCATTATTATTAGCAGACTGACAGAGAAGGCTAGATAGTGTATCTGAAGCAGCAGCCTGCTTTTCCTGAAGGTCCATCTCACCATGCACTAGCTTGCCTCCCCAAAAAAGACTTTACGGTGCATCATGGTGTTGGTGAGGAAGGCTGTTCTCACTGAAGCTGCAGAGCTTAAACAGTACAGCTGATCTCCTGAAGGACACCTTGGCAAGGACACCCAGTGCAACGTTGTGGGATGGGATTTGGGCATGCGACAGGACACGCTGCCCCACCAGCGCTGACAGTCTCGTGTGGAATCTGGGTAGGGTTAGCTCCATTGTCTTCCCAACCTGCTCCTGAAACCACAGGGAGGTCTAAGAGGATAAGGGATGCTTGCGCACATCTCAGCCACAACCGTCCCCGGACCCTTTCAGGCTCAGATCCAGCAAAGCCTGCAGGGGAGGTGCAGTGGCAGCAACACGGCAGCAGCACTCCTTGAGAGACAAGGAAGCAGCAGAGGCAAGAGCCAGGGCACAGGAGGAGGGACTTCGGGCACACCACACTGCCATACCACACCATGGGGCTTGCCCACAAAGAGCCAGTTAGGAGCCCGTGAGGAAGGTCATCCGCATAATCTACAGTCCCAGAGGTGTTTTTCCTGAGGAGACTTGTCTTCAGTTTTAAATACCATTAGATTTGTAATAAAACAGATGTCGCTAAAGGGACTTCTGCCACGTCTTCTGTCTCCTTAAGCAGGGTCCACATAGTCTATTATATCCTACTGTATCTTCCAGGATGCAAAATGAAGTTAATTAAAAAAAGATGAATGTTAGCGTCTTTACTCACCTTTAAAATTGTCTCTTTGACAGGCCTTCTGCTATTGATACCCAATGTCAATAACAGCATTAGGACACGAATATAAAAACATCATTTTGCAAATGCATGTCAGCTTTGCTTCTCTTCTTGTTTTCTTATATTAATGACAAACTTGCTGCAGATGCTGTTTCACAGATAAACACTCAAAAGCTATTGTTTTTTTCCCATGAAAACAAGGGTATAGGCAATTTACGACTATTCATGTATTTTTATTAGATGAAGAGGACTGTCTATATTAAATTGGCTGATCTACATTTTTGTTTTCAATGTCACTATAATGCTACTATCCCTAAATATTTTACAAGCTGTTTACAGAAAGCAAAGTACAAGCCCATAATATAATCTAGCATTTAGCTCGGTCAAATTTAGAGGAAATGAATCCATGCAATCTAGTTATAGTGAACTGAAAACAAAAACTGAGTGCAAAGCAGTCAGTATAAACCTATGTGAAAGATTTTAATAGATGTACTCATATTTACTTCATTCAAATTATTCAACCAAATATTATCAGTTTACTTACATTAAATATATTTAGAGGTTTACACTGGGTGTATATTGATCTCTGGTCTTCACAAAAAACAGAAAATACGGGCGCTATGCAGTGAGAGTATATGGCTGTATATTATCTCTTCCTGGTATGACAAGGAAAAACGAATCTAGGAAGCTGGCCAAAATACACGTCCATCACAAATACTCTGCTAACACGCTTTCAATTATGCACTCTCAAAGGGATCAGAAAGTCCTAATTACAAGAATGAAAAATAAACCTGAGCAAAATACCAACGAGGGTGGCAGCTCAGCCTCTGTTTCTGAGAGATGCTGACCCTCATGCTCAGGGGAACAGCAGATGCTCAGCACAGCTCACTGTTGGGCCTTCAGTGAACAGGATTTCTTTTCCTGGTATTTTTCTGGGCTTTAGAAAATTTAACAGGTTTTGTATTCATCTTACTGGTTTACACAAGCATGCCCAGCTAAATTCCCTGTCTCAGACTCCCAGCAGTGTTGTATTTGGAAATAATGTGAGGGCATCTCCTACCCATTTTTGGGTGGCATTATGGCCAAGCAAGGCTTCGTGGTGAATCGTTGCTTCAAATAATAGCCTTCAGTGGTCCCAGGCAATAAAAATAAGGAAAAGGGGCCTTACAATAAGGGCACTTTTTTGCACCACCTAGTCTTAACCAAGCATAGATAAGATGCCTCAAACTGTGGCCCATTTTCTACAGCACCATCATTCCTAGGCTGCACTGGCAAAGGGTCAGAGTAGTCACCACCTAAATCACCAAGGGTCAACTGGAAGTCTCTCTAAGAGCCAAGTTGCTCCTACAATACTCAGCCACAAAATTAATAGGTTTGAAACTTATTTCCCACCCCACCATGACCATATCTGACTAAAAAAATGGGCTTCAGCACAGTCTCAAGGTCTGAAAGCAGTACACACCGACATCTGATATTTTCAGTGACAGTTAAGAGTAGATATTGGCATCCCCAAATTAATCTGTCCTGAGTCAATGATCATCAGCTGCAGTTATCCTGTTCTGCTTTATACTTATTTGTAAGCAACCCATGTCCCTGTTAGAATTTCTAGTTCATTCCACTCTCTTCCCCCCTCCTCCCACTTTTTTATTTTAGATCTGCAGATGTTTTCACAGACAGGGAAAATTTTATTCTATTCTTCCTCTAGATGACCTTCCACAATTCTAGCTTATCAGATGGTGTGCACACTCACATACCAAAAGAAAGCATGCAAATGTAGATCTTGTTTTAAATACTAATTAAATGCATTACAATAACTCTGTAAGTTTTATGGTCTATCTTGCATAATTTCAAAGCAACTTTAAGCTGTACCTGACTACTTCCACAAAACTACCAGCATAATGCATTCAGGTTATCTTCACTTACTAACCACTGACTCACACTGGGATTGCAAGTGGTAGGAAAGGACAATGGGAATGTTAACTCCTCATTGAGCAAAGCTTTCCATAAATCAAAATCTATTCTTGTTCATATAATAGAAACAAGTTTAATTAGAGGAAATGGATTGGAGGAAAGAGTCTGTAAGTTAATAAGAGACTCCAGCCTAATGAAGGAAAATTCAACCTGAAAGGTTAAATTGAAATTTCTTCAGTCAAGATGGAAATCCACAAAGTTTGACCATGGCTTTATAGTGTCAGCTCGTGTTGGTCATTCACAAATACTATATTAGCAAGAAACACAATATCAGAATAAAAACCAAAATTAAAGATAAGGTTTACTATTACCATTTAAAACTTGTCATGTTTTTGATTAGGGCACTGATCTTTGGATAGAGACGTTGAGCAACAAGTCTCAGCAACAAAAATTTCAGTCTAAGGATAGTGGTGGTGACAATGGAGTGGCATAAGGTGCAGTCCCTTGCAAGCAGTAAGTTACCTCTGAAGCAGGATTCTTTATTCCTATGCAAAGAAACCTTTCTGGCATGCTTCAGCTAAGCCAAAAAACTCTCTAGACACCAAGCTTTGATTGCAATCACCTATGACAATTAATATTGCTTGGATTTTGTTAGCCTATCACAAAAGGGAAGCTCAGTCTCACTCACTGTAGCAGCAGCAGGGCAGAAAATCACCAGTTTCCACATGCCCCTGGCCCCTGCAGAAAGAGCAGAGGAGCAGGATGAAAGGAACATGTCTCCAGGCAGGAGAAGGGAGAGCAAAAACCACTGCAGAAAACAGGGAAAATTATGAAATCCAGCTCTGACATGCCCAAAGCACAGCTGGTAAGATTTTGTAATAAGTAACAATAAATATAGTTTCCTGTCTTCTTGTATCAGAGTATGCTATCTGGGGATAATAGCAAAAAACCATGCTTACTTTCTCCCTTTCTGTCTCCACTTTTCCACTGTTGTTTAAGACCAGAAATAGTACAATTTCACAACCATTAAGCCAGTTTCATCGCCACTGCATGAGAGAATAGGATTTGGTTCTAATTAATTAATTATTATAATAAATTATAAAATAGTTTGAATTATTGATTATCCAGATACAAATACTCCAAATGCAAAAAGTAGCTGACAGCAGTGAAGACTTGCTTATACAGAAAGGAGTTATAAGTATATTTATATTATAATTTATTCTATTTATATAGAACAGTTACTTCTACACCACAGACCTTCATTTCGGAATAAAACTGAGAAGGCCATGCCTAGAAGTCCAGTCAGAACTCCAAAGTCAATCACTCTCTTCCTCTGAATTAGTTCTATAGTGAAGACAAGATTGGACAGTTAAAGTGTAACTCAAGGAAGGCAGGAAAAAGTGGCAAAATTGCTCCTTAAGTAATTACCATGGACTTCTTTTTTTGTTGTGTTTTTGTAATTAGGATAGCATTAATCTAACTATACATTAGTCTCATAATAAGCATTTCATCAGCTAATCCCATCACCCAGCACTTTTTCTGTCCCCTTTCCGGAAGGCTGGGTTCCTCTCTTATCTGACAAGCAGATTTGTACACTCCATTAGATATAGTGTCAGTGGAGCCTGGTTCAAATTCCACACACTTAATTCAGTCACCTTCAAACAGCTACATGATGGTTCATTGCACCTAAAAATCAGTACAAAGTCTGCAGCAGAAAATTGTCATGACTCTTCAGTTTACAGATTTCCAGAAGTCCATTGCTCAATACATTGGAATTTGCTCCAGGACCATTTAATTTACATCCCCAGCAGAATGCTTCTTCTGAGAACCAACACTACAGATCTGAGCTCCAAAAGAGAAGGTCATTCTGACCCCTGACCATGACAGGGATTCTGCTGTGTGCACTCTTTCCTCAGACGGGGCACACAATTGGAAGTAGAAGTAGCTATCTTTCTTTTTCTGAGACAACACCCCTGGCAAAACAGGCTGAAGAAGTGCATTGCTATCCCTAAGCATAATGGTAGAGAAACCCCTAGAGGAAAAATTGTGTCCCAATTCAGGTTCAAGGTGGAACAAGAACAAGTAGGCATGAAACTAGCTATAAATAAATTTGGGATGAAAGTTAAAAGGTGGGTCTTTAGCCAGTGTGGTGTCTAACCTTCTAGAGACAGTAGGGGGCACACAAGACTCAATCGCTTTCTGATTGTGTGGCAGAACTGTTAATGGAACAGGAGTTTCCTTACAGAATTCAAAAACTCTTTTCTAATCTTCCACTGATTTGATGAAAATCAAGAAGTTTTTTACCCTCTGGACAATTCTAAGTCCCTCATCCGAGGCTATAAGGTTTTACTTTGTAACAAGAGACTGTTACATAAAACACACCACTCCTTATTTCAGAGGTGGGCAAAGAACAGCGAGGAGAAAAGAGCACTCCACCTTTCCAAGGATACCTTGTAAGTTATGGATGCTGTAATTTGTAAAAAGTTCCAGTGAAATAAATTTCCTGTCTTATGTAAGCAGGTTCTTGCTAGCTAACCCCCAGAATAGTGTCCTGGGGATACATTCAATTTAGCTCTGGGTACCCACCTGATCTTTTGCAAATGACAGTATGGCTCTTCATATTAATCTAATGACACCTGGTTTAAAAAAACATCCATGTCAGGGACCCCTAATTCATAAGCAAGAGAAATTTGGGTATGGTAGACAGTGTAGATTAGAATAGACTCAGACCAATCACAACATTGATCACAAATGCAGAGAAATGTTCCTGACATTCATTAGAATCAAATAACCTTTAATTTTAACAAAAGTCCTTGGTCATATTGAATATTAATGTCCATGGCTAGAAGTGGCAAGCCAGAGACAGTCACCATTTCTCTTCCAGCTGCTCATATCAGATTCATTAGCAATTTATCATCAATGTAAAGGCAAAATTCAATTCCATCTGTGAGCTTCAACACACATAAGACTTGATGTACTTGATGAATTGCAGATAAGCAAGAACTGGAGCTGCCATAACAGAGGTTAAAGGCCTCTGAAAGCTGCAACAATTTTATGACATTATGCAATTTAGATAATAATTATAATCATCAAAGGTAGAGTTTAAATAACTCCTCAGAGAAAACAGTCACATAAACTTGGAACCATGCAAAGTTTTTAAATCTAAAATATCACATTATAGGAGCCGTTTAGGGACTTCTAACCACTTCAGACATGATTCATTTAGCATTTTTGGGCTTCAATTTGATATTATCCAATTAATATTTCTTCTTAAATGTGAACCACTTAAGTGGAAGCATTGGGTCGTGCTGGGATACCTGAACAATGTTAAACATTGTTTAGGGCCAGAGAAACCAGCAAGGCAATCAGACAAGAAAGGCAACCCGTGATGCAAGTAGCAAGGGAGCAGCCTGGCCCATTATAGGCAGAACTATAGGCTAAGTCTTAGGGATTTCCCTGCTTTGCTCACACACAGAGGGGTTCAATAGCACAAAGGCAATCCATTCACCCTCCTCCTTTGCACAACAAACATTATGTGAAAGACTTGTGACAAATAGCTTTCCTAGCAGGCTCTCCCTGTAAGATTGCAGAAGATGGTGTGGCACCACACTGTCTAGAATTAGGTAGAGATAGTCCTTCTTACTAAATAATAGCAGACTCTGACTTATTATCTGACCCCATCTATTATTACATGCTTTGATGCCTAGAATAGGCATCTGGAAATCATTTGAGGAGAGTAACATTAGGGGATAGGAATAAATTAATCAGACATATCACTGTTAACCCACCTTCTTAGAAAATCCCCACATAAGTAAGTATTTCTCACCATTATACTACAATTTAAAACAGCTAAATACAATGGGCGAGCTTTGCACACAAACGTAGTCAGAGAGACAACACCGCGTGCAATGTAACAGGGAAAGGAAACACAAAATATTAACTCAAGCTCATGATCCACAGATAAATTTGTGTGCAATAAAAGGAAATGTCATGTGTGATCATGGTTTCTCTATGTGTGTATATACACTGATTTCTGAACTTTGCAAAGCATTAGTTTTTCCTTTAAACTAAACTGGGAACTAAAGTTGGACCTGTATAAAGGTCACCAAAGTGTAAAGATACTTACCACTCTAGAGCTTGACCCTATGCAAAAATAAGGAGTGAAAAGCCAAATTCAAATGAATCAATTACAAAAAGTATTTAATGTACTATTTTTTTCTTTGGAAATGACAATTACATTATCAGCCACTGAATAAATATTTTATGCAGAGTTTTGTGAAATTAATGTAAAAGAAACAACACAATGTACTTTACACATACTGGAAACAGGAAACATAAAAATGTGACAGCAAAGGAATCACGAAGTTACCAGAGTGGCAGGACCAGAAAGCAGGTGCTACCACCTCCACAACTCCTGTCTCTCTTCCTCCCTCTTCCACTACCTCCACCGAACTTTTATTCATATATTAGTCTTCCAAATATCCTCACATGGAAGTCAGGTGTTAAGCAAGATGTAAATAATGGTTTCATGTTTAAGCATCAGTTTCAAGAGAAAATCTCAAGGTGATGCTTCACATCCTACTAGCAGTGTATTTCAAGTGGAAAGGAAACATTGCTTCAAATGGAGAGGATGGACTGGCATGGAAGTTGGGAAGAAATTTGAGTTTAATAACACAGGTATGAATACAACTAACAGAAAAGTTCAAAGCTGTGAGATACCTTAGAAGTAAGGAGAGGGAAAAAAAAAGAAAGGAAAGAAAACCTTAAGTACAACATAGTTATCTTCTACCCTCTGAATGACAGAGGAGAAAAATAATTTTAGCAGCTGCAATTTTGAATGCAATGGAAGTGAGCAGAAAGGAGTAGAATGCTGTCATTGAGAGGGTAGATGAGAGTTTATTTGTCTTAGACTGAATCAAAACCTGAAGTTTTTTTCTTCCATTCCCAGAGAATCATGTTGAGTCAAAAGTGTTCTTCAGTCCAGCACTGTTTTCTGAGTTACATCTCAGTTACATTACCAGTGATTGGCCACTCATTAAACCTTTTCTGTGAGATGTAAGCAAAAAGATGTAAGGATAGTATTCATTTTAAATATAAATGAGGTTCAAAAGCTAATGTAAGTCTTGCAAATGATTAAAAGCTGAAAAGGAAAAAATAAAAATTAAAAAAAAAATTGAACAGAAAAATTCAAGCCCATCTGGGAATTATTTAAAATTAGAACAAGTGATTGTACAAGCATCCAGAGAGTAAGTACATGCCACTACTTTCAAAAACAAAAAAAAAGCAGTAATGGAGCCATAGAGGGTGTGACCAACAGAGAAAAACTGTCAAATAATAATGGATTTCCAGACTGTTTTATGTAAACAAAAAATGTTCTACTTTAATTTTTCTTTTTAAAAGAGAAACGTGGCTTTTTTTTTTAAAGTAGAATCACCATACTTCCTTGATTCATAGTGTTCTAGTGTCCTCCAATGGATGCTTTTGAAAGTACTTGCTCTGTAAAAGTGTATTAGAATCACAGCTGTGCCTCACTTAATGGTTTTGGTACAGCATTTATTCCAAGATACTAGGAAGAGGAGACAATGTAAGATCTTACAGATTCCTCTTCTTTCTTCCTATATTTAAACAGATATTGGCACTGCTGGATTATCTCATCTTCAAAAAAGGAAGGAAGTGTGATCTTCTGCCAGGTTTTAGCAGTGCCACCTGACAAGTCACTGAGTCCAATACTGACCTTAGTCATTCATTCTTCTCATGAACACAAAAAAGGATCAAAGCAGTAGAATAATGAGAGTGTAGGCAGCCCTCAGCAGCTATGTATAGAACAAAGATCCCAAAGCAAGATATAGCAGTCTCTGGAGATGTATGGCACAGCTGACAGTGACTCTCTGGAGCCATAGTTTCTCCAGCTGGTAATTTTGAATAAAACATTACTGAAGAAACATTCAATACTTTTCACAGCTAAGTGAGAAAAAAACTCAAGTCAGCACTCATTTACATTGATTTAGTTGATGACATACTGCTGTAATTTGGAGAAGTAACAAAAATCGGGGTGGTTTCATTTCTTTTAGTTTTTCAAAAATCTAGATTATAAAACTAGCTCTTCCAGTTTGTAATCTGGAAGAATGATGTTCTAAACAGTTTCTCTGGGTACATGGTTTTCCTTCAGTCATTTGAGGCTTCTTTAGATGGCAAAGTTAATGCATAGTAAGTTGGTGTAGCAAGTTTCTCTCCCTGGGTCAGCTGACAGCTCCCACAAGTCACAGCTTTCCTCTGCTCCTGGTCACTGATCCTTATCATGGTCAGTGTCTTCCACCAGTGGCAGCTGTGTTAGCCCTGCCTGCCCCACTCCCTAATCCAGTCCTTGCATCATCCATCTTCTCCTGGCTACATTCACGTTTTCCAAATACTTTCAAGTGTCATCTTTCTTAGGATAACCTCAAAAGCCGTGGATACAGGGAATGAAATAAGTGTGCATTGGTCGCTACTTACATGGAAACAAAATATTCTTTTGTGCAACATGGATTATCCTACTTCTAATGAAAACAAAGCTGCTGGGCACACCTAATATGTACTAGGAATACAGCGTCATAGATTGCTTTGGGTTGAAAGGGACCTTTAGAGACTGCCTTGTCCAAATCCCCTGCCATGGGCAGAGACACCTTCTACTAGATCACATTGCTCAAAGCCCCATGCATCCAAGCACTTCCAGGGATGTGGCATTCACAGCTTCTCTGGGTAACCTTTCTCCGTGTCTCTCTCCATCTCTCTTATAAGTCCCCTTTAAGTATTGAAAGGCCACAATAAAATCTCCCTGGAGCCTTCTCCTCTCCATGCTGAAGAGCCCCAGCTCTCTTGGTCTGTCTGCACAGGAGAGGTGCTCCAGTCCTCTGGTCATTTTTGTGGCCCTCAATTCAAGAGGCCCGCATCCTTCTTATGCTGGGGGCCCCGGAGCTGGTGCAGTGATACAGCTGGGGTCTCCTGAGGGCAGAGCAGCGGGGGATAATCACTTCACCTCCCTCACCCTGCTGGTCACACTGCTTTTGAGGCAGCCCATGACACAGCTGGCATTCTGGGCTGCAAACACACACTGCCACCTCATATTCAACGTGTGTTTGTGAATCCACCAATATTCCCAAGTCCTTCTACTCACAGCTGCTCCCAGTCCATTCACTCCTCTCTACTGTACTGATATTGGGAATTGCCCTAGTCCCCCTGTAGGACCTGGCTTTGTTGAACTTCATGATGTTCACATTGGCCCACTTCTCAAGCCTGTTAAGGTCCCTCTGGAAGGCGTCACTTCCCCCAAATATACCAAAATGTGTAAAAAAGCAATTGGCATGGAGTAGATAGTACACTATAAATTCAAAACCTAGTTTATTTTGTGCCAGTCTACCTGTCAGACACATCTTTCAAAATCCAAATTCAGCCAAAGTGAATCAAATGTCCTCATCCCACCCACTCTTGTTTCCAGGGATTTGCAGTCCTGCAAACTGAAGATAACCCTCAGTTTCTTTCAGACAGCATATAGGCTGACAGGATGTCATTATATGCATCCCTATGCAGGTCCTAAGCAGAGAAAAAAATGAGAAAAAGCTAAAGAACTTCAACTGTTGCATATTGCTGGCAGCAAGCATGTGACCGATGATCTGTGCCAAACTTAGAGGAGTTAAAGGCTGTAACTTATACCCTGAGGTCCTGTGCTCTTTTGTGCTTCTCAGCTTCCTCCTACAATACATAATAGCTTGTATTTTTCTCTCTCACACACCATCTTTCCAGAAATTTTCTTGAAATATAATAAGAATATCCTTAACACTAACAACCTTAGTGTGGGCTACAGCTCAGTATTATGATCAGTGCCCAACAGTCTAGCAGACTTCTAACAGCTTAACATGAAAACACAGCTGTCACTGCAGAAAATCAAGGCTCAACTAAATTTACAGAAATTTTAAAGAGCAGAAACCATTTAAAAGTTGAAGACCACAGCAACACACCTAACTCAGCATTTTGAGTAGTCATGGCTGTTTCATCAGCATTTGACGGATTTCAAACACTAAGTGATACAAAATTCCATATAGCCTATTGACTGATCCATTCAGTCACCATCTTTTGTGCCTTCTCCACAAATATCATGTTGCTATTATACATGAAAAGGAAGACTTACTATGGTTCTTTACTGTAAATTTAATAACTGCAGATCTTTCACTACTTCTCAGTGTGCTTTGAAGTTCTCTTTCACACAAAGCTATACAGCATCCTTTAATTCTTTCAAGTACAAAGCTTAGTAGTATACTTCAAAGACCCCTTATACACAGAGATGTCTGACACATTCTCAAATTCCCTGAAACAAAGATCTGCACTCCTGTGTCTAGCTCCTTCAAATGAGAGTGTCCAACACTTTCACATTCCATTAAAAACTGGGGGAGGGGTTATTCGCTATAACGTCTGCTATTCTGACAGAAAACTTTATCATTTCAGGATTATTTAAACAAGTGTTTATTGCAGTTTCAATTCCCTCCTGTCTTTCACATATATATATATTTTTTTTTAATCTAAGCAAACAGTCTCTGAATTTGTGGAGTTTGAGTTTTTTGTTTATTAGGGGGTGGGGGTTTTGTTTGATGAGTTTTTTATGATCTGCTAGTAGACACAAAGTCAGATACAAACACTGTTACAAATTTAGGTGGGTTTGGAGGTATTGCCTAAAGAACCTAACTCCCAAAACTGTTGAATTTTCAACGTCTCTGGTATTATGATTTTCATAAGCCCACAGTCACATAAAAACTTTTACAGAAGAGATCAAAATCCTGTTTTGTGGGCACAGAACCCTATTAAAGTGAAAGTAGGTTCCTACTGGAATAGTGTCTGCCCCAGTTCCCTCATTTGCTTTTATAGCTCTCTTCCTAGAGGTAGCAATCAGCAGCCCCCCAAACTTCCAACACTGTATCTTTGAAGCCCTATTTTAAAAACCTTCCTTCACAGAGGATAGAAGGAAACCCCCACTCCTTCCCCCAGTTCTATTTTCAGGTGGTGTAGAGGAGGGGGTTATGCTCAGAGAATCTTTTCTCCTTTTCCCTTTTTGCAAAGCTGCAGGAACACGTGGGTTGGTCAGCGCAGCCCAAACAAGAGCATCACTCAGGGCTCAGGGCTTGCTGCTTCCCTTACTGCTCAATGCTGAAATCCTACTGGCTTGAAACCACTGGGAAAGGGTCATACCTGATCTTAGCAACTCATCCCATCCAAGTCAAACAACAGAGAACCACTCCAGTTTCATCAGTTTCTCACAGAATTTGCCAAACTGCTTTAGGGGTGGCCTTGGAGAGAAGCCCTGGGCCCTGTGCAAGGTTAACAGGAGGCACCAGAAGTGATTGTCAGACCCAGTGAGGGACAGAGTACCAGACCACAGGACTTCCAGACTGACAGAAATGTTAATCTAGATCCATTCCTGCTGAATAGCCTGTGGATCTCAGTTAAAGGGCAGAAAGGAAGGAGAGAAATGGCAGTACCAGAGAAAGAGACAACTAAAACCAATATACTGTGGCCTGTGACAGCTCACTAAGCCCTCCAGTGTCGAAAGACTATCTTCCCTCTAACACATAAGCTGGAATGTAGACAGCTTTACTGAAAAAACATTTTTAAAAGTTTGCCTAGTGATGTTCTCTTTAAATGAATGGGTTTAGTTTTTTATATTTAGAGGAAGCAACAGTTCTAGATCAGTGGTCCCCAGCTAGGACTAAATTTCTACGTACAACTTCATCAGAGAATTTACAACAAAACAATTCTCCAAAATTTTCAACACATGATAACCTCAGCTAAGTTCTACCTCTGTATGTATTTTTCTAACGAGCACACACACACGCATACGTAGAAAAGTATTTTTATTCGGTACGGCTGGAGAAGAGAAACACATGCAGCGTTTCACTCCAAATTTTCTGAAATTTTCTATGGCTGCATTAAACATCCAAGACTCAGTCTGAAGTGTACGATTTCTATGCGCCAAGCAGGTAGAGTTCTTTGCAATTCCAGAAAATTGTCACCATGAAAAATCTGTCAAAGATGTTCAGCACCATTCTAATCTTACTCCCGCTCAGTGGCAAAAGGGTGTCACTGAAGTTGAAAAGAGCAAAATTAAGATAAATGCCACACTTTTTTGAATCAACTCTCTGATGTAAAGCCTTGTCAGTGACAAGAAAGTTGTGCCTTTCAAGATTTAAAAAAACACAACAAACCTCTAGAGACCTCTCCTGCTCACAGTACTTTTTTCTGTATAGCTGCAGATTATTCAACATAATAGAATCATTCCCAGATGAGCTATCAGTATCTTTTTCTTTCCTGTTGCCACTAGACCTGCAAGTACATTAAGAAAGACTTGGCATAAACTGATTACTTTAAAATTCATTCCATGACTCTGCACCAGCAATAGCTGATTGCTCCAGGCTTTGAAAGAATGCCAGATTTACAGGCTGTCTGTAGTAACTGCCTATTTTACCTACATCACTTTAGACAGATATATAGAATAAGTAGTTTAAATATATCCAATGTAAAAAATATGACTCATCTTTGTAGGAGACTTAGTATCACAGAGCAGAGCTCTTTGTGCAGTTTAAAAGATTATGTATCAAGAGTCTGGCATGTGCAAGGAGTACATTAAGACTACAAAAGAGATGTCCCTTGAGAAGTTTTGCAATTGACTGGTGTAGAGATACAAAATGCTTTGGAAGGAAAGTTATCTTCTCTTTCAGTTATCAGAAAGGATGCAAATCTGTACTTAAAGATTGGCACTTTGTACTAATGTAATGTAGTGTGATGCAAACAAGGAATTGTATTATGCTTGGATGGTGTGAGCCAAAGGACTTCACATCCACTGAACTAGCCATAAATGTGCATTCCTTAACATGTATTCTGTACCTTAGCTAACTAGCATTATGTCAAGGTCTGAGAAAAAATTAAAGCCTTGAAACTGTGTAATAATAAGCTTTTTTTCTTCAGAAAGCAATTTTTCTTATATCAGCTCACAGTGTAGTTGCAAAATAAAATTAAAAAAAAAAGAGTACTTGGGCTTGCAGGATACATACATACAAATTCTTGACAGGCAAATCTCAGTGTTTTAATCAAAATTAGTTGTGTCAATAAGCAGAAACATTGATTAAAAATAAAATTCTTACCAGGAGCAAAGTTGTAAAAGCACAACATAATAATTTTCTCTACATTTGTTCAGTGGACAAATTTTACCTCAGTAAAGGTAAGTATAAAAATTCCATTGCAAAACCTACTCCAAAGCACATTCAGGAGGGGATTAGAAGTGCAGCACTGAGCTGGATCAGAACAAATTGCTGAAGATTTAGAACAAGCTTACAGTTTACAACCTGAGTCCCCATGTGACACAAGTTATAAAATTATCCCTGTAATAAACTACCAGTACTACAGAGCACACAATATTAGAGAGGGGATTTATGGACCACTTGTTATAAAAGCTGTAGACACAGAAATGCTAAAAATTATTTTCTACTGGAAATCTGAAGGAGCAGCATATAACAGAAGTATTCCATATATTAAAGGAGAGCATTACATTAGTTTTGAGCCAGTGAGGTGAAGCTCGCATGCAATCATCTAGTTCCCTGGAATGGCTCTGCCAAACAGACAGCGATCAAACAGCACAATGTATGGTTGCTCTGTAAAAGTCTGTTCATCTGTCATATTTACCAAACATTGGGTTTGTCACACCTGCCTCTTCCTCAGAAAAAACAGCAGCTTATAACATCAGCTAAAGCCTCTTGTCCTAATAAGAGTCAGGCTCTCCCCAGAATTCCTCTTTTCAGTGTAGGGGGTAATTTGCTGAGGGCAGGAACTGGAAGCTCTGGCACAGCTTGCAGCCATAGGCCTGTCTGCAGTCACTTGCTCCACTGTGAACATGCTTGGCTTGCTTTGTGTTTTGTATAATCAGCATAAAAAGTGTTTTCTGGGTAGGCACAGCAAACTTCAAACCACGTATATTCTTCAAGATTGTGATTCTGCAAAATGATGAGCATTTCAATCCCAAGGCTGTAAAGTATGTGTGTAATTTCAGGAATGAAAAGAGTGCGACTGACTGTTAAGTGTGTGGAGAGACACCTGGAATAGCATCTCTACCTTACGTGCCTGTGAAGTGCTTGACATATGGTAAGTAGTTGGAGTGAGCAACAATCAATGCATACAAGAGCTTTTCATGACTCTAATTATACCCAGTACATTCAACATCTTGCAGGACCAAACCCTCAGAGGTAGCAAGTGGAAAAGACGGGAGAGGGGGAGATTTTGACAGAGTATCAAAGGAATACAAAGTTGGATTTCTGGAAACTGGAATCACACAAAGACTAAAGCTGACTGAACAAGGGCTTACTGGAAGTATTTGAAGAGCACAGTCATAATAGCTATAATACAGCATCATTAACTCCTAATTTTGGCATGTCTCAGCCTACACAATGTTTTTCTTGAAAACTCTTATTCCAAAAAAGACACAAGAGACTAGGTTTTGAAAGAAGATTTAGCCGAAGAAAGCTCTCGAAGCAGGTTCTTGGTAATGGCAGGAAGGAGGTAGGGAGACTTTGAAAACTTTCCCGTTTTGTGAGCTCTCTGTGGGATCTGTGGGGCTTTTCTCATTTCTCTGCTAGATCGAACCAGTGTGCTACAGTGGCTTCCACCTTGCAAATCGTCCTGGTGCAGTTCCAGCTGAGCTTTATGTCAGACTGCTCAGAGGATTACAGCCCTAAATGGCACTTCAAAGGGGCAGCTGAAACTCAACCACATGCTAGAAAAGTGCAAATACTTTCCCCCTCAGCTCAAAGAAAGGCTGCATGTATTTGAAGTGGAAAAAGTACAAGTTTAAAGCAAAGCCACTTAGCAATTAGTAAAGAAAGTAAGTCTTATTAATGTTTAAAAAATCCTCTGCGTTACTTTTCAGAATGTCTTCTAAGTATATATAAACACTAGAAGGAGACAGAGGACACTACCTTGAAAGGTAGCTTTCCTAAGGCATTTCATTAAAACAGGATTTACTTCTGGAAGTAAAGCAAGATCTTGTTCCCAGACAAAGAGAAAAATTGCAAACTGAGAAGTTATTTTAAAACCTTTTCTCCCCACAATGATCCACATATGTTGTATTAGCGCTCCGCACACTACATCTACTTTAATACATATTTCAGCCTGCAGGGAAGTTAAAGAATACTGCAGCTAGTGAATATTATCGTTCCTACTTCTCACCAGTGATCATAAATATTCTAATCATGCATTATCTCATCTAGCCTAGGAGATATTGGGGTAGCTCCTCAAATACATTTCTGCCACCTTTCAGATACGGAAGCTATATTCTTCTCATTCTTCTGCTGTACACTTTATGACAGTCTATTAGGGAATGCACATTTAAAACACTTCTAAATTTCTGGATTTTCCCCCTCTGTCCTCAGGCACGTGAATGTGTGGATTAAGGCATCAGAAAAAAAAAGTTTATTTGAAAAGTTCTTAAATGTTCCTGCTCACAGGATCTAGAGACCACTGGTCACATCTGACTGGTCACGTCTCACTGGTCAGATAAGTTATTTAAGATCCATATTTAGAGACCTAAATTTTAAAATATTTTGGTCATTCCCTCTCCCACCTTATAAACGGACTACTCCTGCTGTTTCGTGGAGTTGCATAAATAAACATAGTTCTTTTCAAAATCTCCCAGTATTAACTTTCCCCCATATCAAATGTAGACATGGATTATAGGGAAAGGAGGAGAATTTAACTACAGAGACAAAATTATTTTTCACCAAAGAGGCCATCAAGTTCACAGCCATTTCAGAATTGCAACTCTTTCTACCCAGAGCACTGCCATGCCATAAAAGTGGAAAGTACTGCCTTCAGAGTCTCCAGTCCCCAGTATTTCTTTCCTTTGGGCAGGGTGTGGGTGTTTTGAATTATCTTTGCCTTTGAAATAGCTGAAATAGCAATATTTTGCAAATATTTTGCTTAGCTGTGGGATGTCCTAGACAGGGGATGGAGAACAGGGGACACGAAGATGTTGCTAGGTGAAATGAAAAAGGGGGCAAGTCCTAATGACACTTACTTATATTTCTTCAATTTCTACAGCCAACATTCTGAAGAATAAAAGAAAGGCTGAATAGGAAATTGAGGGGGGAAAAAAGTAGATTTTACCCTTGAAGAGTGATTGTATAAATTTACAATCATTCAGGTTTTCAAGACTGCAAAGAAGATAACACCCAGTTTTTAGAATGTGAAGAAGTGGAGTAAAACAGAAAGTGAAAAAGAAAAAAAGCCAACTTCAAGAGAACAAAGACATATGTGATCCTCTTTCTTTTGCTGTATTTCCAAGATCAGTGGGAAACTATAAGGTAGTACCATGGACACACAGCACCTGCTGGAAGGAATTTTCACTGAAATCCAAGTCACTGAAACTGCTGGAGTTCAAGATTTGCAGCAGGCACAGTGCAGTGGTAGATATGCCAGGCCCTCTGGCTGCACCACAGCCCTTCTTCAGCACTACTTGACTCCCAGAGAATAGAGGCCTGAGGGAAAACTCCAGATTTGGCACAGTAAGAACTGAAAGCCTTGAATTCACGCTCCTCTCTGAGGATCACAAAAAGCCTTTATAAACATTAATTAAAAAAAAAAAAGATTCTTTGCAAATCCTTCCAGAAGCCGAGGAGGGCTTTTAACAGCCATGAGTTCAGTAGCTGTTGCACACAGCTGCAGTTCAAAACAGCACTCAGAAAGGAGGCATAAGTTAAGTGTAAAGAAGTTATTGACCCTGTAGTAGGGATTTCAGTAGAGATATAACTTCTTGAGATGGATTGTGTCTGGCAACTGAAGTATTAAGACCTTTATTCTTCCTAAAAATGCAATACCAGTTATACTGACCCCAAGAGACCAGTGCCTTTCTCTATAAACCCCCTCTGCAGGTCATTAGCACACTACTATTTGTCACAAAGCTGTTTCATTAATGACTTGTTCAAGCGGGTCAGCACAACTCTGCTCATTGAAAGATCCCTCAAGAATTATCACAGCTGAAGACTTTTAGCATGGAACAGATGACCTTCCTTAACCTCAGCATCATTATGGGCTGCTTAAATGATTGAAGTAAGCAGAGGAGGGGTTTATGAAGTTCTTTCATTTTTATGGGAGAGCTATATTGAAAAAACTTTCTTTCTTTTAATTAGATTAAACTTCCAAGAAACAGAAGCACAAAGCACTTTCCTAGCCAAAATCTCCTCTCTCCTATTCACCATTCAATTCCACCAATGCAAATTCCTACCAAGTGAAGTGGAGCCCTCTATTTGCTCAGCTGCATACTTTAATCGCTTCCAGTTTCTGTAAGGGAATCCTCAAACCTGAGATAAGCTTCCTAACATCCCAAATCTATGGAATTAAGACTACCTTGCATGTCTTGGACAGTATATATTACTTTGTGTATTGCTGTAACTTAATACAAAGAGCATGTATTTTAATTGAAAGAAGGTGTACATTTTCCAAAGTTTTTTATTTTTTCACGGGAATCCAGCAACAAAGTTGGCATACAATTTGTTTTTAAAGTGCACAGCAGTGTGTACAATTGCTGGTACTGCACACTCTTATGTTCTGCCCCAATTCAAAAACAGGTGATTTATGACCCATAACTGCTAATTTAGAACCAGCTCCGTGCTATGTTGCTGCATTTACCACCCCTTTAACCAAATTAACTTACTCAATGTATTTGCTAATACTGCAGCAAATAAGAGGAAAGAAAGCAAGAGTACAAATGTAGATTTTGCAGTATTCACATTCTAAAGCCTAGTTCCAATCCGAATGCTTGAATCATATTTAAGTTATTACAAGTGAATTTTGCCTACTCAGACACATGGCCAGAAAGGTGTATTAGCTTACACAAAAATCTTGGATTCTAGAAGTGTTTCCTACTGCCACTCTTACAGCTGAACCTGCAGCAGCAGCAGCTACCCTTGCAGCCATCAAGCATGTCACATTTCTCAATTGTTTCAGACAGTAATGTCATGAGCTCTTTTTTCCCGTGCCTTAAATGTCAGGAAATAAGGTGAGACATCCCTGTCAAACAAGTTGAGAAATTTAACATGCTTCAGAGGCAAATGTAAAAATAAAACTATTTGTATAATTAAGGCTGGTTGCAACCAATGTCATTTACCTTAACCTTTCCAACAAAAGATTTACAATAACACAAAGTCTTTCAGGGTTTTTTAAAAAGTTAAAAATTAGATATTTTTTCATTGATTTGACCCAGGAGGAAAATAAAGCCATTACAGAATACACATTAATCATCAATTTCAGAAGAATGAGATTTGTAGTTTTACCGTATCATGCAGCAAAAACCTGCGTAGTAACTTAAAATAAACTGGTAAGCAGCAGCAATGGCTACTTTAAACTTCCTTCTCCTCCTGCAAGACATACCAGGCTGCTGTTTCCCTCAGGAGCTAGCGGCAGGAAGCAATAGCAGCCGCAGAACCCCAAAGCTCTTCAGGCTTCTGCTATGCCAGCACACAGTACCACAACTGAGACCACCAATGGGAGTAATAAAAAAGAGAATGCAGAAGTTCAGCAGCACCACAGGCTCTGAGGTGGTTCCTCCTTTCCCCAGAAGCTTATTTGTGCCTACAACACAGGACAGGTGCTACAGCTGTGCCAGTTTCACACCTAACCCCATCAACAGCACAGGTAGCACAGTGAGAATAAATGATTATACTTCCTGGGAAGGAGAGGAGGAGTAATAGTCTGACAATAATTCATCACTAAAGAGAAGTCTGATAACAAAAGGAATTCACCTGAAAAGAGGCCATGAGTTGTGATTTTATTACTGTGAAAGGAGTGAAATCCTGTTTTCAACCAGAACTATTCAGCACAATACTGCATTTTCAGAAGATGAGGTCCTTGTACTGGTTTTTCACTCCCATCCCTGCCTCTAACTCAGCACCTCACTGTGGCCAGCTGTGTCCCCCAAGAGCTGCCAGGTGAGCATCTCCCACAGGCACTTCCTCACACACCTCAGGTAGAGTCTCACAGATCACCTAAAACTGGTGCTTCAAACTGAGGGTCAACATGTTTAATGAGCCAGCAGGTTGTGAAAACCTGACTTTAAGAAATGAGTGGCATGGGAGGCCTCTAGCCTCTCTTCCACTCCCTCCTGCACGTGTACATCTCATTTTTCTTATTTTTCTAGTTCATCAGAGCTGATGTTTTAAGTTTACATGCACTACTCAGCCCATATAAAAGAGCATGGCCATGGGGAGCAAAACCAGGGACACCCTACCCAGCCAGTACATATCAGGATGGTCCAACTGGTCACACTGAACATGCATAGCTCACAGCCCCACTCCCAGGTCCATCCACTAAGGCAAAGAACTGCCCTGGTCTTCACTGCCAGCCCAGGGGCTCCTCCTGCCACAGGACTGATGCTGGTTATTTTACCTAGCACAGACAGATTTTCCTGAAGCTGTCTAGGGAATTTTCACGTAAACTTCTCCACTGGCAGTGTACTAGAGAAAAAAAAAAATCTCTTTGTAGGTCAGAAAGAGACTGAAAAATAGCTGCAGGTCAATGGCCCTTTATGTTGGTATAGCCAGATCTGGGAGCTGAATCGACGTTATTTAAATCTACAGTGCAGTATGGCACGGAAGGACTTCTACCTCTTTTTTTTTTCTTTCCTCCTAATTAGTCCTACATGTTGTAGCAGGAGGAGGAGTTGTGAAAACGTATCTAGAAAACCACAGAAAAGCAATAGCCAGGGTGTGAGCCAGTTTAAGTAGGGTTGAGATCTTCGTGATACCAGTGGGAAAGAGTATTAGACCTACTACAGAACAAATTATGCTCTTATGCATTCCTGCTACAGAGTTACAGCAACCTTATCCACACACCCAGGGGCAGACATGAGGCCAAGGTAACCCCAGGAGTTACTTTTCCAGACCACCTTTGCCAGGGAATGAGCTCGCCAGGCTCACGGTAATTGCTAACATGATACTTGAGCTCCTCCATGTGGCAAGCAGTAGGCTGAATCTTTCCCGTGTGTAACAAAGAACGTCTTTATTCTTCACAGCGTTTTTCCTCTCATTATTCTTCTTACATAAAATTAAATACTACCAAAAATACAATATTACACTATGGGACAAGAGGATAATGAAAGGAGAACAAAGGCAGCATTACTCTGGTAATTTCTATTAGTCACGAATGGGTACTTTCATAACACGACGTAGTTAATTTGCATGTTCACCAAAAAACTTGTTTGAAGTTCAGATATAGATCAGCTGTTTTAAACACTCAGCTTTGGACAAAATCATACAGGAATTCAAATAGCCTCTTGATTAAGGTAGTGCCCTTCCTGTGGTGAAATATCTAGCAAAATGGATCTTATTATATTGAAAATTTACAGCTTCTGCTCTGTCAAGCTAGAAATAACAAGACATATTGCAGGCTTATTCCTAGAAAAATTGATAAAGAGGTTTTTATATTTAACTGCAGCCAAGGGAGAATCTATCTGCCTTTTTTAAGGAGTATCTGAAAATTAAAGACGGCATTTGTTTAAAAGAAAAAGGCTTATGATTCCAAGTACGTCAGTACAAGAAAGCTACAAAGAACATTTATTTTTCCCAACCATTTAACATTTCAAGTTGTTTTGCATGCTGCAGAATGTTGTTCAGTCAGGTTTAATTCTGTGCTGAAGGCCTGTGTCCTCTTCTATTCCTGTGCCTACACAGCAATGCCATTTACTCACACATGACTTAATTAGCTCACATGCTTGTTTTTCCATTGACACTCTAACAAGCACTGGTGAAACTGCTCACTTTTCAGTTCATTTGGGTTTTGTATACACAGTCACCTATTCATGTCATAAATTAAGTTCTTTAATGCATATACTCAATAAATATTTTGGTTGATTATGGGTGGAGCTGAGACCTTGGTTTGAAGAAGCTGTTTTTCTTAATGGAAAGCTTGGTTTCTGCATGGTTTTATTTTCTTGTTAACGAATTGTTACGGGTTTTTTTGCCCACACTATCATGAGAAAATCAGCAAGCAGAGGACACATATCTGAGCTGTTTCAGTGGCAACTAGGCTGCAGGAAAGGAAGGAGAGGTGGCAGAAGAACTTCCCTGAAATAACTGCATGGAACCTAGAAGCAAAAGAACCATATTTCAGGAGGCAGGGAGGCAGAGCTATCTGCCTCCAGCATCCTTCCCAGGGTAGCATGGATAGCCCATTTCCAGCATGCCTCATTTGGCCCACTGGTTCTTCCTTTGGCACACAGACTTTGTGAAAATCTAACACAGTGGACAGCAAGGAAGAGGAAGATAGCTAAACTCACCTCATCCCCCTAAAAAGCAAGAACTTAGAAAACCTTGTCACAAAAAGAAACAACAACAAAACAAAAGGAAAAAAAAACAAACAAACAAACAAAAAAAAAACCAGAAAATAAATTCTCATGCTTTGTTTATTCAAAAAGTATGCATTCTGCCCGAAACGTTTTAGCTCTTTGAACTTCATGCCTTTTTCAGACGATTGTCCATTCATCCACAAATTTTCTCAAGTCTGAAACTGTACAAATTAGAAATAAGCTGATCATTCAGTGCTTTGGCTCTGAAAGGAAGATGAAGAAAAGCTCACAGAGATTTCTGTTCTTAGTAACTTTAATCTTATCTGCAACTCACGAGCAATCACACATTCCCTAAAACCACATCTAAGGATAAAGAATGGTTTCAGATTGGCTTTTCGGCTGCCCTTGCTTTATCAACTCTCACAGACAGAGGGAGCAAACTGCTAATCAGAAAGGACTCCTTTGGAGAACAAACTCCTCTAAGAGGAATAGTCCGGGTGGGAAGAGGATGGCAGCAGACCTGCTCATATCATGAGTGATCTGTACAGACTATTTTCTTTAGCCTAAGACCCACATGGAAATCCAGAGGCAGAGTGTGTTTCCATGTTCAAGCACCATCAGTGAACTGCAGTTTTTTGATGCATGGGAACGGTCTTGCTCTGATAAAAATGTGAGGCAGGAATTGGGAGAAGCAAGGAGAGTTAAAATAACAACAAAAACAAAACATAAAAAAGGAGCATTCATGTATCATTTAAGCATCATTTAAGCTAATTCCCACATGCAGTCATGTGGCTAATTATCATAAATTCTGTGGCATTTGCTGTTTAAAAAGTATCCAATAATCAACTTTTCTTTTAAGTCCATTTAACACAAATTTTGAGTACATTTATTTGTATTATGCATTAGAAATCCTATGTTTATGTTGCTGAAGTTCTCATTTTACACAGAAGCAGAGCAATGAGAATTTCTACATGCCATCCCATTCCCAAGTCATACCCTGGAGGAACTTTTAGTTCACCAAGTCCTTCTGCTGCAGGAATGACAATGCCTGTGGTGGGCACCAGCTCGCAAAGCATTAAGCTGGATCCTCAAGCCTATTCATATACACCACAAACCACCTAATAAAAAATAAAAAGCATTTCTTCTCACTACAAACCCCACCAGAATTTGAGCTGATGTTGTTTTGTTTTCAGTGTGGTCATGGCATATTTCCCATATGAATCATTCTGCACAGCCTCCCCTCCTATCACGCACGCACACTGAGGCACACACTGCATTCCTCACGCTCTGGGCCAAACTTGTTCTGCAAGAGCCCTCAGCATCTCCCTCCTTACGCTCCACACTATCCTCTGTTGTCCCCAGGTTTCCTTGTAAAGCCCAGTTTTTAAAAGCTAGTGTACTACAGTAGTGGTCACAGCTTCTGAAACTAGTTAACAGTCAGATAAAGAAGGCAAATGGGACCAAGCTTTCTGAAGGTGATAGGGTCTCACATGAGACCAAGTTTGTACAAGGAAAAAAGGTGGGGGGAAAGGCTTCACTTTGGGGAAATCTGAAAACTATTCAATCAAGACATAGGAGCAAGACAAGAGGAAACACTGTTTCAGAAAGGGAAAGTTTAGGAGGCTAGAGAACAGTATTTAAAATGGTCATAGGAATCACCGACATTACATTCCACAGAATTCCCATGAACACATTCTATCCATCGCCTGCGAAGATTGCACAAATCCGTCCTCTGTAGCTATGACATCCCAGTTCAAGTCCTCTCCTCTCCATACTGCTTCCTGATATTTTAGGTTCATTAACATTACAGAGCACCCATCTCCTTATTGTACTGAGTGTAAGGCATCCACTGCAGGCTGACCACCTGTCCCCAGGAGTAGCCAGCCATAGCCTAACAGCTGACATCACCCTTTAAACAGGAATGTAGAAGTTCACAGTAATTTTTTTCTGTTGGCAGAGGAGGGAGGAGGAGAGAAAGTAATTAAGTGCATGAATGCCTAAGAGATCATTTCTTTTCCAATTTATCCGAAGAACGCAGGAGGTTTTAATCTTGATTTGAGGAATTCAGATTCATCCAAGCTTCCAGATTAGCCCTGTATTTCTCACCATAACTACATGATCATGCACCAATATTTGGGTACTCCAGCTCCCCTTCCCCCCAGCCTCACTTCTTTTATTTTTTTAGTCCTTCAACACCATTGTCTTTCCCCAGGTCCATCTATGAAAGTCAAGGGATTTACACCCCTTGAAATACAGCAATAGATCATGCACCGAATTTAGCTTGTAAAACTATTCACTGTAACAATAGAGTGGAAATTAATGGCCACATCCTCAGCTGCAACCATCAGCTTAGCTCCATTAAAATCCACCCCGCGGCCTGACCCCTGAGCACTGACCTAACTCTCTGCTGGCTGACACAGTTTCCATGGGCTTTGCAGAAAGCAGGAAATAGCTGGGGTGTGGGAAAGCCCCAGACGTGCCTCCTCCTACCCGGTCCAGGCTCCTGCGGAGCCCTTGCGAGGGCTGCACGCCTGGCTGCCCGCCCGCTCTGTGGCCCCTGGACCTGGGGTGCTCCTCCCAGACAGACATCACCATGATGCAGCCAGCCTGGAAGACCTTGCTTTGGAAACTCTTTCCTGCCCACAGTTGTACGAGCAGGCGCAGTTTGGGAGAGTAGCTAAAAAAAAATAAGTTTTAGGGAAAGAGGAGCTTCATTCTGATTCCACAAAAAAAAAAAAAAAGAATCTATTTTTTTTGGTAAGTTTTCAACCAGACTTTAGGGTGAGGAGAGTAAGCATGAGGTAAGGCTCCCAGAAAAAGTCTACCATAATGAAAGGAAAAAGGAACACCAATGTCTCAGTCCTGAAGCAGACAAATTGGAAAGTTTCCCTTTCCCTCTTGAAAAAGTCAGTTCTTGCTACCATGTGTGTTTTTGTGGAAATACCAAAGTCCAAGGACCTGCCTCTATGTACACTATAAAAGCCTGTAAAAATTTGTTTAAAAATAAAAAGCCTTTAAAGTCCAGTACTTTTAATGTGTTTTAAATGAGGAAATTATGCTCTTTAAAATAACAATGGGATGCTTAGTGTATTACTGATCTCTTGGAACAAAACTCACTTGTTCCATGTTCTCGCTATACAAGCTTTGCATTTTACCTTTCCATCAGAAAGAATAGTACCCACTGTGCAATAATTTCCCTGTTTCTATTACTTTTCTTGATGTTCTACCTCTGGCTTAATTTGGACCTTAATGCTGAGAAACTAGGAAGAAAAAAAAAAGTGAACATTCTAATCTTCCTAATAAAAAAAGCACCAAAACCCTTGAATCAAAGTGTTACTTTATATGCCACCAATTTCCCAGTAGCCCTATTTCTCAATCAGAATTTGAATAATCTTTACAATTTGTATTCCCCAAAACTCAAATTTAATGAGTTAGTAGGTATAGAAAGAGAAATAACAGCTGCAGCTTATCCCGCTGTGCTATTCAGTAATGACAATGTTATACCACATTAGCAATTGTGACATTAATAAAAAGAAGCCCATAGGATTAGCCAGAGACAGCTGACTTTAGTCAAATGTAGGTCATGCTTTGTTTGCTCAGAGCTGGGTAATAAATTTCCAGGTAAGTGCTCTCATGTGTCATACATATATGCCAGGAGCATAATTTCTGCTATACTAAATGATCCACATTCTTAAATTTCTGTAAGCCGTTTTTGAATTATTGTTAAGCATTTAATTCCACAGCAGCATCTTACAGGCTACTTAGAGTTATTAACTCATATGACATTATGGCATGTTTTCTTTCTAGTGGCAGTTAATAGCATCTTGATCTGGTTTCCCTTTCACCTTAAGGTAACTGAAACTCTGAATTGCGAGTATTTAACAAAAGATACTTAGCAAGGATGTAGCTGACTACATTCTGCAGCTCTAGCTAAAGGGGAAAACAGTATTTGGAATCAATCCAAGCAGCAGCAAGATATCTTCCACCACAGAAGGGAGGCTTTAAAATAAAATTTAAAGGAAATAAAAGCATAGCCTTCAATTAATAGTACAAAAGATCCTATCTCAATCTCTGCTACTTTGGCAAGCCCTCAAAATTTGGATTGAAAGCAGACTTTTAAACATATTCATATTTAATCTCAGCACAAGATGTGCATATTGTACACTGAAACCTTAAAGGCCAAATTGTGTGTTCAGTAACACCCCGGCAGACTTCACTGGGAAAGGGTGAAAGCAGTACAGCAGAAGCTGACCTTGAGGTTGTAATCTCACTTTCGCTTTTCTTTTTTTTTTTTTTATATTTTGGTAATAATGAGAGACACCAAACAAGATCAGGACCTTTTTGTACAAGGCGTCATCTTGAGATGCAGAACATTGAAGGGAACTCTAGTTAAGAAGAGCACAAATCGCACCTTTTTACAGAGGGGAGACTGATCCACAGGAAGGCTAAATGACAGATCCAGATTCCACCCAAGTCTCTTGTCTAGGGGTTGCTATGGCTTCAGTCAGCCACTCGTCCCTAATTTTAGGGGCACCAAGGTCTCTCCTCATAGCCCTGGTGTCATAAGGACTGGCGCCACCGTGTCTCAGGTGTTCTGGTGCAAGTTCCACGTGAGGGGGTCGGTGGCTGTACCTTAGTTCACCTATCAAGGTAGTGCCTTGTCACCTTATTTACAATTAATTAGTCCAATCATTTCTGAGCAACAGTAGTTAATGTCTTGACTCTCTTCTATATTTACCCATGTCTTTGCTAAAAATGTATTTACACATCCGCCAGTCTTTGGAGGCTTCTGAAGCATGTCAAGGGGAAGAGCTGACATAGCTATAATTCAGTTGATTTTTGTTTGGTTGTTTTAATGGCATATAGTCTTGAAATAGAAAATAAAGACCAGGTAAGTAGTTTTTTTCTTTAGTAATTTAGAAATCTGGAGATCAAAAGGATTTGTGTGTGTGTGTGCGTGTGTGTGTAGGGAACTAAAACGAGAAGGCTTTTCAGTCTTTCTGTACAATCCATCAAGTACCAGTTTCTTCAAAGCAATGATATTTTACTGATCTCTTTTTTGAAGGCTGCAGTTGTGTCTTTATTACCCTTCATTGTTATCGGTGAGGCAAAATGCCATAGCTACATTTGACGCGAAAGAAATTGCTTTTGTGAGAGGCAACGACTTCCAGCAGATCCTGAACACCTTTGTGCTCGACTTCAAGGAAGTAAAAGTGGTCAGCGTTCTGTGACAAATCTTGATAAGTCTGTGTATTACAATATATTAAGAATATAGGATGTTTGAGGAGCAGGAAGGAAGGAAGGAAGGAAGAAAGGAAGGAAGGAAGGAAGACCCACAACACAAAAAAACAGAAGCACAGATGACACTGAAAAACTAATGACAGGAGCAAATTTGTCTAACAGTCAGAACCATGCAACTCCAAAAAATATTGCATACATGTATTATCCCAGAGCAGCACTGGCCAGCCTGCCTTTTATTGATGATTTCTACCCACTTTGCAGAAGGACAGAGAATCCAGCTGAACAGCACTCAGCCCTTCATACTTATTAGGAAGATGAAGCTCCCTCACATGCATAAAAATGCACACAGCACACACAGAGACATCCTTTCTTACAGAAAATGGTCTTAGCAAAACGAAAACATGTAAAGAAAATATTTTGTCTGAAATTGTCTATATTTTTCCTCAGAATACAAATGAAGCATTTTCAGTGGGATAAGAAAAAAAATAAACAGATCATGTTTAAATAAGTGGGGGGAGGTCAGGTTTTATTTTTCTTTTTTTTTCTTTTTTTTTTTTCTTTTTTTCAAAGAGAAAAACAAAGGAGACCTTTTGGTGGGAAAAATCAATCCCTTCACTGATGGGCTGGCTGTCTCCCTGTCTGCACAGGCTGATGCTTCTTTGTTCCCAGCTCTGTTCCCCAGCCTTCCAGCTGAGCTGGTGCCTCAGAGGATGCCTCCTGGCTCCCTCCCATCGAGCACAGCCCAGAAAGGCAGCTCATTGCCCACCCTTCTCACCCCTGTTGTGACTAACATCTAAAATCCCTCTTCCCACAGGATGTAATGCTAGCAGAAACAGGACTTTCTGAAAACTCAAATTCTCTTTCCTTCCCTGCCTTAAAAATATCAAAGTGAATTTTTTGCTATTAATTCAGGGCTTTTTTCCCCTCCCTCTTAGAGCCAATCAACAACACAGCACAAGAGCATGGTCAGGGTGGCAGGCAAGAGATGAGTCTTCCTCACCAAATGATTTGCAGTGATTTTATCCTAAATGATGTTATCCTAAATGATTTTATACTTTGTTTAGGATAAAAGCTTGAGGCTTATTAGTGCAGCAAGGCCAAAGGAAGGAAGCTATTTCACACAAGCAGAGCATTTAGCTCATCAGAGCTGTGGAGTAATAGGGACATTCAACATAGCTAATGGGATGTTCAACCGGGAGGAAGCTGGATGTAGGGCCCTGTCCCTACCACAGCCCACGGCAGCTTCAAGCTGTCTTTCTCCCTAGCACAGCCTCAGCAGCACTGGACTCAGTGCAGTCTCCTCAGAGCTGTGCACTCATTTTTTGTCCCTAATCTCTTATCCACCCTTCAGAGTCTGTCCCACACACACTGGCATGGGAGACCATGGGGCTGGGGCACACTGCTGCAGCTGGGGCCACCTCACAGGGCACCCAGGGTCACCCCACACAGTGCCCAGCATTACCATCAGTCACAGGCGTTCACCCCCTGTAAACCCCCTCCCACGTAATTACACCATTCCTTTTCAAGCCCAAAATTATGTTTGTGCTAGCACAGTTGTATGGCTGAAAGCCCTCTCAGACACCTCGATGGAAACGATGGTCAGCAGAGCCAAATTCTCTGTAAGAACACCCAAAGCTACATTAAACAGCCCAGGAAAGGCACAGAGAGGCACTAAAAATTTTTTTAAATAGTCCAGCCTCCCTCTGCTGCTGTGTTGACAGGTACGAACAGGTTGCAGACGGGAGGTGCAGTGCAGCAGCTTGCCCTCTGTAGCTGTGGACAGCGTGTAACCCTTGCTTTGCGTCTCAAACCAAAAGCTGCCACAGAAGTTCATACAAATACCGTCAGGATTTTTCTAAGGCATGCATTCATAGCTGCACAGATGAACAGTAGGATTTTGCTTTTAAAAGAAAAGGCAAAAGAAAGGAGGAATTCCTGCTAAGTATTTCAACCTGGGCATCCCTGTGCTTGGGAATCCCTCCTGTTTACGATACACACGTTGGCACTTATGTTCAAAGTCCTACAAATACCAAGAATAAAAAGAGCAGACAGAGAGCAACACCAGGCAAAATAATTTCCAACCTCTAAACCAAATACTGTCTGTAAAATACCTTTCTATACAAATGAGAAGAAATAAAATAATGATTTATTCAACAGTTATAAGGACAAGAGATCTGTATCAACTACACATTTGATCAATGCCTAGTCATCAAAAGCCATATGCTCTCCTCTCCTTTCCTCAAAATAATGAGAAATCTTCAACAATGGCTAAAGATACTACAAGTAAACTATTTTCAATCACATTTCCAGATAATTAGGTCACCTTGTTACTTTTAAAACCACTTCTGCATCACTGGAAGGACTGAGGAGAAAATGGAAAACAGAGGAGAAAAAAAATCCTCAGATAATTACAGGGAACATCCTTTAGGCTTCATCACCAGGACTTATTCATTTACAAGCTGCAGGGCCATCCATACAAAAAGAAAAAAGAATGTTCTTCACCGGAAAAACGAGTTCCAGGGAAGCACCTGAGAGTCAAACTCAGTCTTAAGAGCAAAAGACTCAAAGAAAAGCCCACAAATTGCACATATTTGTTGAAAGTACCAACATAAAGGCTGCAAATAAACCCAAACTAAGACTAATTGGAAATCAGATGTTGTACCCATTACCATCAAGTGGTATCGAATATGACTAATATGCTTATGTTACTTTAAAAGCCTGTGATAGGCTTTTAAAAAAACTATGCAAAATAATGCACTAGGCAATTCTTAGACAAGAGCTATGGAACCAGTTTTGGCGTGAGAAAAGGTAACACTAAACTTGAAAAAAAAACCCCAAATAAGTGTTCTCAGTCAGATACCAACAGATATATCTCAAAAACTAAATGGTCAGAAGAAAAAGTAGCTATTATCTCTACTGTCTGTCCAAATCCTGCTTGTGGAATAACACTTCTATTCACACCAACACACACACAAGTCTTGAGAGGTTGATGAAGGAAAGGAAAAACACAGCTACTATCCTGCAAAGCAGAGAAGAGGAATGATGTCCTGTTGTCCCAAGAATATACAAGTTCCTTTATTATGAGGCAGAAAATACAATGAAAGAAAATAGGCCTCTTCACCTTTACAAGATGCACAGTCTCCACCTTGACTGCTGCTCTCCTGAGTCTGCTACATCACACCAACAGGCACAATTTCCATACTTGACTTTTATGGGATTAAGTTGTGGAAAAAAGGGAAGAAAAAACTCTGCTTTGAAGAATGCGTACCAGTGGCTTGCCAGCAACAGGTGAAGCCCAGTACTGTGTTTGATTGGCATTGTTCCCAGTCACCAATGTTTGAAGGTACTCAAATCAATTTTCACTGTGGAATCCTGCTGAGGACAAGCAGGATACCGAGGCACAGCAGAAGAGGTCTCAGGGATAAAGCCAGTAGGAATTTAAAAAGGATGGGAGAACTGTCCTGTATAAGCCAGGCAAATTTGTGATACACTGATTTCTAGGGATTTGTTAGCAGGCCAAACAAAGGCTGCTAATTTATTAGCTGGTTGGAAAAGTGGAGTAGGAAGCTTTAAGCCATGTGAGTGTAAATGGTCATTGCAAACACACACACACACACACACACACACACACACACACAAAAAGACTGTCTCTTTTCCCTGGTTTTGTAGTAATTTATGTAACCTTTCTAAAATTCCTAGGGACCTAAATATAATTACACGCCTTGGGGATGAATTTGGACACCAGTTATCAGGTAATACCTTGTATGGCTTCCAGTTTAGCACAGACCTTGAATGTCAGATGTAGGAGAGGAAAGTCATACTTCTGGGAGTATTGCAGCAATAATTTACAATTTCCTACAAAAATTAGAAAGTATAATTCAGGGAGACTCGTCAATGATAAAAATCTTACATACAGTGATTGTAGTTGGTTAAGTTGGGTACAAAATCACTGGGAAAAGATGAGAGGGAAGAAGACTCACATTGCTCATCTTAGGCACATGCAGATATTTTTTATACCTTCAATATAAACCAGCAGAACTGCTGCTGTAGGATGGCTCTAAATATGTGCTGCTGTGCTGTTATCCTGCAATACCAGCTCCTCCAGCACAATGCCTGGAACTGTTTCTGCACAAAGTGTCACCACAGCTGCTGCTGCATATTTGGCTTGAAGTTCCACCTCTAGGGAAACCCATGCCAAACTATTTATAATAATGGGCTGCAATTTATGTGAAATGACTTTGTACCCTTCCTACATGAGAAAGATTCAGCATACCAGTCTATTCATTAATGCCTCATTAGTTTAAAGGGTTCTTTATAAAGCAATAATACGGGTCCTTTGCTTCTCTATGGTGTCTTTCTGCAAAGAACGTCAAAATGTTTTCCAAACGTAACCAAATACTTAACAGCCTCCAAAATCAGTGTGGAAGATGGGAAAAGATTATTATGTCTGTACCTAGTATACCTTCACATTACTGATAAAAGGAGGCATTTAGTAGTCAAAAGCCTCTGAGTTCCTACCAGGGCTCTCCATCCTGGCTTTCTCCTTGCACTGCTCCTGGAAGGGAGAGAAAGGCATGTCACAGTCAGAGCTGTACACAAAGTCAGGAAGAAAAGCTCACTCTGTCAGGAGAATCAAGCTCAACAGTGTAAAAACTGTGCAGAATTCTCTACCTCGTGTGTGGGTTGTGCAGCTAGGGTTTCTTACTTGTGTACTTGATGGATGGTTTGAAAAATATCTCAAGAAAGTTACAATAAAATCTCAAAAAAATACACAAGTGCAAGTCTAAAAAGCGCTTAAGCAAGAGATTAGCTTCCAGCATAGGCATAATTGAAAACAATGCAACGTAACCTGTTTTGCCAAGTTAGGGTGAAAAGCAAGAATTTGCTCTCTCATTTAATGTCTGATGGGGGACAGTAAAGGCTGACACACAGATACACAATTCTTCCACAAAGTTCACTGTTCACTGCATTATCTACCTGAAAGTGGCCAAATTTAGACTCTCTCTCTCAGCTATGAACTCTGTTCTCAGATAGAGGTCATCCCCAGCTCCACAGTTTTGAATGCTGATGCTGTTTGAGTGTTGCCAATTTTCCTGAAAGCTTAGAACAAATTGCTCTCTGTGCTGCCCATCTCTTTCAGTTTTTCCTCCAAGGAATACTGGAGACTGGTAATAGGAACTTCTGGATGGAAACAAGCTGGGAGTATAGCAAATCTCCACTCCTCTCCCCAAAGGTAGCCCCATTACTTACACTGCTTATTTTTATTCATGCTAAAATAAAGTGGACCACTAAGTAACCTAGTTTCTGTGAGCCAGACAGCCCTGCTGAGCAAACTCACAGCTATCTGATTCAAATCACATATTTTCTCAAAGCCTGCTAGTGACCTCCTAAGGAAGCTACAGAATATCTTGGTTCATCTTTGTCTCAAACTGACAATGATAACTCAAGATGAGCAGAGGGCCATTTTTCTGGTCAGGAAGCTTCCTGTGGCATTCCTTCAGCCACATATCTAAGATACTTCCTGCTCTTTCATTTGCAATATCTTGATTTCTCTCTTTCTGAAGATGACATTTACATCCTTAATGTCTTTGGCACCTTCTGGAATGAGATAAGCAATCTTCTGTGTTTATTTTCTGTAGTGTACCTAATTAGCTGGCAGACAAAACCCAAAGTAACCAAAACCAAAAAAGCAACCCTAACTCTACTATAGCTGACTCGTTCCTGTGTAATTTATCTCTGTCTTACACACACCCAAAACTCACCCCACTTAGGGTGAATGATTGAAATGATTAATCCAGTGCTTAAACTGAAGGTATGAGGAGACCTGGGCCATCTGTAAAGATCACCAGGAATCTGCTGCAAGCCTACATTTTGACAATATGCATGTTCCTGACAGCTTAGATAATTGAACATTCTGCATACAGGCATCTTCCCTAGGGGGTATGCTGCAGAAAGGAAAAATACAGCCCCAGACTGTAAACCCTGCCAAGTACAAAGTACTCCACTCATCCATTACTCCACCTTGTCCAATTCTCTACCGCCTCCTCACAGGCAGAGGAGAGAGAAAAATCCTAGGAGGAATATTAAAATCCACGACTTAAGTCTGAATTATCATCCCAAGACTTCTTTCCCTGAATAGGTAGCTGTGTATGGGTTTTTCTAATTACATTGTTCCCAGCCAACAAATATGTGACACATTCCCTGTGACCACCACTGACCACAGGACACTCTGTCACTCAGCAGTTTCACGAAGGCAATGAGGAATTTGATCTTCTGTGTAATGAAGTCTCCAAATAATCCCAGCCCCCCAACAGCAGAACACAGTCGAAAGGACTGTGCTCACAATACAAAAATACAGTTCGTTTTTCCTCTTAGCAAACTGTACTGTAAGTAGTGTATCACATTTTTGCAAAATAGTCCAATAAGTCATTCTCAGCTCCCAACTCACTAAAAGTTTATAAAACACATGTTAAGTCCCATTTATTTTGCTGGAAGAAATCCCATGTTTTCAGCTAGCGATACTGCCAAATGCAGGTTTTCAGAAGTCTTGAGTGAAGCACTACGTTCAAAAGTAATAGGTCAGTATTTTCTTAAAGACATGCTTTTCCTTGGACTCATTTTCAGTCTGTAGTCCAGAACCACAACAGCTACAAAACTGGGTTTAAAGTTGAAGATTTGAATCTCAGTTACCACGACTAAAGCCTTAAGATCAACACAAAACAGATGAGAGATGGCAATGCTGAGTTAGATAGGCACATGCTTAAGTGATTTGTTTTGTTTCCTTCTTGAAGGGAAGGGGTTTGGAGGAGAGGAGGTCAGAACTTTAACCTCCAACCCTTTCACCTTTGAATCCTTACTCAAAAGCTTCCAAGAAGGAAAAAGGACTTTGCAGCATGTCTGGGCGTTTAACAAATCCAGGCTCTGGTTAATCAAATAGAGAAGCCCTAGGGCTGTACTAATTCCTAGACCCAATGAGGCCCCTCAGAATAGAAGGAAACTGTGAGCATAATAGGTAGTAGAGCTGCTTGAGTTCATTTACATGACATATCCCTGGCTCCTAAGCTATTCTAATGCTTCAGACTGAATGCACAAAAGGAGGTTTCCTGACTCAAAACACTGATCTGGTCCACTCAAGGCACAGCTGACTACGGTGACCCCTAGATTTCTTGCACTGCAAAGTAACACTGTATATTGTGGAATGAGTGACGGTTCAGGAATTTACATATAAATATGAATTATATTTATTAAGTGTGCTGATAGATGTACCAGATCTGACACTGCTTGTACGAAATCAGAGATTCAGCACAACAACATACAAAGTAGAAAAAAGCTAAACTGCTAATTACAGAAGAATAGACACTTCACAAATGTTTTCTTGCAGTCAGATTTTCTTCCTGCTCTCTCAATGGAATGATTTGCTATTATTTCATACCAAACTCAGTTGTAATTAGCTAGCCATCATGCTTTACATCAAGATCTCTTCGGTAGCTGGGTAGCTCCATGCAAGACATCCAGAATTCAGAAAGCAATTTAAGGATCAAATGATTCAGTGTAATGTTTCTGCAACCTGCAATTTAAAGGGCTAAAAGTCTTTCTGCAGCCATCAATGCTTTCAGAGTCACGAGTTTATTTTTACTCTGTTATTTCCCTTGGTAAGAGACTGTGGACATTTAAGGGGATAGCTGATCCTAAAACAGGAGCTCAGTTTTTTAAAAACTCTTCAGCATATATAGTATTCTGGTTTGCAGAATGAAAAATAACAGGGGAAGCTTTACTTGGTTTTGACTGTTGACAATTTCACACACACAAAAAAGAAATTTCTCCAATTACTGCCAGGCAATCTGCACTGGAAAATGTAGCAATATTTCAAAAAAATTACACAACTAAGGTTTACAGACTTTGCAAGAGAGATGAAGTTTCAAGTCTGAAATTTTCTGTAATTTTATTTATCTAAAAAAGATCCTTTCTTGCCTCATAACAAAGAAAAAAAATCACTAACTTATTTACTTCTCTTCAGAAATGAAAGTAGCCAGGAACTCAGAAACTGAACTGAGAGAAATGAGGCACTGATTGGACTCATTCTTGTAGGACGGTTCAGTTAAACATTACACTATGTACATAGATTATCTTCTCATCTTTTAGCAAATAGCTTGCTACTCAGTCTTGACTCTCCCTAATCCCTCTCAATCTCAGATTTGCTGTAGATTTCCAGTTAACAATTTTCAGCCCGTTGTTTATTGCCAATATCTAGGATTTGATAACCATTGCATATAAATATCTTGAAAAAGAGCCCTAACACTGCAATAATTAGAAGTACCTTGAAATTAATTTTTAGGGAGTATTTTTGCCACACTTGATGAAGTTTTTTTCATAATGAACCCCTGAACAAAAGCAAACCAGATCCATACTTTAGTTTGCTTAGGAGAAAATTAGATTTAGTGGGGGAAAAGCCTACTTGTAAAAACAGCTTAATTCAGACATTCAGTTATTTAGCTAACAGAAGGAAAGGTTGAGTAGCTGAGAGTTTGGTAACAATAAGTGATGACATCATTAAGTTGTTCGACTCCCACCTTACAGCTACTGAAATTTATTGCAGGCTGTGGCTACTTGATCAATACAAGTATGAAAAGCAGCCTTTGGGTTTTAAACCTGTTCCGAGGTGTTTGAAACTAGCATGAAAATCAACAGGGTAGCAATGATTAATTGCTGTCTTGCAACACAGGCAAAGGAAATTACATGGTCTGCAAGGTGTCCCCTCTAAGTGAAGGGAGAGGCCCTAACAGCACCAAACCTATATGGTGTTCTAGCATCACTTATTAAAAAAAACCCACCACCACCACCAACAAAAACCTACAATTACATAATATGAGGGAGGAAGAAAAAGTTTACAAAATCAAGCCTTTTTCATCTCAGTATCAGTTCCCTCAGATTTCAGACATTTGAAACCTTCCTGAGATCATATTTCCATGCTGACTGAGAAGATACATAAGAGCTAAAGCAGTCAAGTCATTAATTTCTCCATCATCATCTGATTATTTCTAATTTTCCACCTCTAACTTGAAGCTTTCTGGATGTTCTGATTTTTAGAGCAGAAGTTGCTTAACTAAATTGATTGCAATAAAAACAGATAAATAATCATTTGGATGACAGATTAATTCTCAAAAGGGACAATGATGTAGCACACTGTGAGGGACACAGCCACACAGGGAACTGCCATATTTATTCCTTTACCTAGACACCTTCCAAAACCGTTCATGAAGACCTAATAATAGATAAATAAAAAACCAAAAACAAATAAACAAATTCTGGAAAGAGATCAAGATCCCTTGAGAATATTGTGATTGTACTTATTAATTGAAATATCTTCCAGTACATTTGGGGGGGAGGGTTTCAATAGTTTATATATTGTCAACATGACAATAAATATATCTTGACTTTAAAAAATGTGACAAGTGTTTGGGAACCCAAATAAATTATAAAGCACAGACTCTGTGTAAAGGGGAAAATCAATGAGGGTAAATTGCTGGCTTTAGCTCCACCCAGCAATTCTAGAAAGAACTATCAAAAACAAGAATTAAATTTCTTGGAAAATTATCTGTTTTCCTTCTTTCTAAATGAATAAAAGAATGAACCAATTCAGAAAGGTTTTTTCTAATCCCTATGTAAATACAAATTGTTTTATTCTCCTTCTTCAGACAGTAACAGGGTATCCACTGCTCCCACGGCTGAGATTTCCCTTCAGCCAGCAGCTGAACTGGTTCTGGGCCATCTCCCAGCACTGCAGGTTACTATGTCACACCCGTCAATTATCACATTTCTGGCTTGGGCTGCCGAGTGCTTCAGTAATACCACGATAGTGCACACACATGCTTCTGTATGCAAACTGCAAACTTATACTTGCATCCTGAACGGTTTATTTTGGATAAAGGGGGAAAGGATTACTGGGGGAAAAGTAGATCATTCTGGATTGTTTTCATAACATGCAGCATCAAAGGCGCGTTCACAAAATGGCACCCACCCCTACAGACTCTAAGTACCCCTAAATTCAAAGATCTGATACACAGAAGACAAAATTCTAACACTGAAACACTATTTATCACACCTTTATTCTGTGATGCAAAGCAATATTTGACAGGGTTGTTTCTTCTTTTAAATATGTCAAGACCCAACACCCCTGTTGTGCCTGTACTTGGTGTCATGCCAAGCCATAAGGGGCACCTGAGCCGCTCCAGTATGGAGAGCCCTAAACACAGAGTTTGTGGGTGGCTAAAGGCCCTCACTGTGCGATGAGAGCTGAAAATGCTACCTTAGTGGCTAGTAACATACAGCTGGAGCAAGGGATGGAGTGAGGCTGTATGCAAATAAATAAAACTCACAAATAACTTGAGGTTTTCTCTTGGATTAAAACCCATGTGTACACGCACATGAAAACTAATGCTGTCTCAACTGTGCCTCCTCACAACTCCTTGAAAACCTCAGCCCCTTCCTGGCATGCAGTATGTCAAGCAGAAAAGTCCTTGGCTCTGTGTAAGCCCTGCTCAGCAATATCAAAAACATCCCTGCATTTTTAACAATGTTTTCAGCACAAATCCAAGACATAGCCCCATACTTGCCACTGCGAAGAAAACTATCCCAGCCACTTGCCTTGCTGTTGTTCTCAGACACGAGTTACTTTGATTTTATCCAGATCAGTTTGTGATGCTCTCACTGCCAAGCGGTCCTGCTTTTGTGCCCCAGGGAAGAGATCAGTCTGCCAGCCTTCATCCCACCTTCAATCAGAAAAGGGAATGGTGAAACCAAACTCAGTAACCCACCAAAGAGGGAACAAGAACTGGCTGCGAATGCCCTTGGGGTTTTTGGTTTTATTTTCCTTTTCCTTTCAAGGGAAAGCTGATACAGCTCTGCTTCTTTTTTTGCCCTCATATATGAAGCTTATCCAAAAAGGAGAGTGGCTTTAGAGTCAAGCTTCTCACCTCAGGTGAGAAATGACAGGGGACAGGAACGGGGAAGGACTGAGCTGCTGTATTAAGTTTGCAGGGCAAAGCTTTGGTAGTAGGGAGTTACCGGCTACAGGGAGGGCTTCTGTGAGAAGCTGCTCACTGCGTCCAGCAGAGCCAATGCCGGATTGCTCCAGGATGGACATGCCTCTGACCGAGGCTGAGCCAATCAGAGATGGCAGTAGCACCTCTGTGATAACAGATTTAAGAAGGAAATAAAGTTACATCGCAAAGGTAATTGCAGCCAGAGAAGAGCAGAGTGAGAATATGTGAGGGGAACAGCAACACGGACATCAAGGTCAGTGGAGAAGGAGGGCAGGAGATGCTCCAGGTGCCAGAGTTGACATTCCCCTGCAGCCCATGGTGCAGCTGTGCCCCTGAAGCCCACTGAGGTCAGTGGGAGCGCAGAGATCCCCCTGCAGCCCACGGGGGAGACCCATGCCAGAGCAGATGGACGCCTAAGAGGAGGTGTGCCGGTTTGGGCAAAATTCAGGGAAACGTCCAAAAGGAACGTCTCCTCAAAGGAAGGCAGGTTACAGCCACCCCTCTCCCACCAGGTTTGGGAAAAAAAAAGATTTTCCTCAGAGGAAAGTGAAGGAGAAAATAAAAACTATTTATTTAACAAACACACAGGAAAAGAATAATAATAATGCTAAATAACAAAACCTCTCGCTGTGAGAGAAAACCTGAAAGACTTTGGAGCCCTGTGGGTGTGGTCTCTCTCCTCCTCCTCAGAGCTGGGTCAGCATGGGCCCCTCTCTGGGCCTAAGGTGGAAATTTTCCCAGTGTGTTCTGGTGTTCTGATGTTCTGAACAAATCCAGAAGAGAAGGGAAAAGCTGAAGTCCCCGAGGAAACAAACTTAACTTTCCGTCTCTCTCCGAAGAAACAGAGACGAAAAGCTGGCTGAAAAGCAGGAAGAGTGTTTCCTCTGCTCCTCAGCAGCAGCAGCTAATCTGTGTCCTTGAAGAACAAACTGTTTTGAAAAGTTCGCTCAGTTTTTTTCTGTCTCTCTCTTGCATTCAGTTTTAAAGGCATAGAAAGGCTCAGGAATCATGTCTGGGCATAGAGCGGTGATAGGGGATACAACAGCATAAAGTCACCCAAAGACAGGAGGCTGTGATCTGTGGGAAGCCTGTGCCAGAGCAGGCTCCTGGCAGGGACCTGCAGACCCATGGAGAGACAAGCCTACGCTGGAACAGATTTCCTGGTAGGACTTGTGCCCCTGTTGGTGACTGACACTGGAGCAGCCTGTCCTTGAAGGACTGCACCTGCTGGAAGAGTGACTCCTGTTTGCAGCCCTTTTGTAGAGAACTGCTGCCTGTGGGATGAACTCACACTGGAGATGTTCATGGAGAACTGCCTCCTGTGGGAGAGACCCATAGTGCAGCAGGGGAAAGACTCCTCTCCCTGAGCAGTGGCAGGAACAACATGTGAAGAACTGACCATAACCCTCATTCCACATCTCCCTGAGCTGCTGGGGGGAAAGAGGTAGAGCTTGGGTAGATAGAGGGTAGAGGGAAGTTGTTTTAAGGTTTGTTTTACTTCTCATTATCCTGCTCCAGTTTTGATGGTAATAAATTCAATTAATGTCCCCAAATTCACTCTGATTTGCCCATGATGGTAATCAGTGAATGATCTCTCCCTGTCCTTATTTCAGCTCATGAAACTTTCATTATATTTTCTCTACCCTGTCCACTTGGGGAGGGGAGTGATAGAGAGGCTTTGTGGGCATCTGGCATCCAGACAAGGTCTATCCACCAGAGCTGTGGTAGCTATTTGGAAGGGGAAGAGGTGTATTTTTTTAAGAAGGGGAAGTTAGGGTCTCCTTCCTGTTTTCCACATCTCACTGAGGCATAAAGAAAAAGGTAGAAGCCACATAAATGAAAAAATTTTGAGTATGTGTCTTTCCCAATGGGAAATAAGAGAAGTAAGCAAAACATGAATAATAGAAGCCTGAGCTCTGATGCTTTGGCAAAATCACTTCTATTTTGGATGGGACTGTGTTTCCTAAGTATACTGCTGCTGGCCTTTTCCATAGCTTTGCTGATTTTGTAACCTTCTACTGGAGGCTTCAGCCAGCTATCTTGAGTAATATAATTTAAAACAGACAATATCTATTCTCCTAAAACTTTACTAGAATGAAATTACACATTATTGAGCTCCTTTATCAGAAAACTTAATTTAAAATGAAGTACAGCTTTTTTTAGATTAAGTTAAAAAAAAAAGAGTTATTTTTAATATGCTAATCAATTTGTATGGAGACTATGAGTGTCTTCTCATGCTTCTGAGAAGGCCTCCCCTGAATACAGGAATGTGGTGTAAAAATGAGCGAATACATTATCTTTCAAATGCTATACAGAATAATAATCTAGAGAAACACTTCTAAATTATAATTATGTGCTATTTAGAGTCCTTAGCTAGGTAGAAAGACACAGTGAGGAGCTATAGATAGGAATGTTATTTTCAGTGTAAGATCTTAATTTCATTTCATTCATCTTGTCCCTCATGTGATTTTGATCATCTCTCAGAAACATGATTTGTTGGAGGTTTTTATATCACATATCCTTACCAAAGTTTTTTTTTTTTTTTTAAACTAAGATGATGTTTACTATTCAAGCAGTCTGTAAACTTCCTAGATCAAATTAATCAACTGAGAAGCTTCTGGAATTTTAAATATGGTCCCTATGGCAATAAATAGGTTTCACAGTTGATTTTGATTTACAAGAAATAAAGCAGATACTTATTTCATTCTACAAATTGATCGTGACAGCCAAACTCCACAGCATGGCACTTTGGCGCTGTCCTATGACTCTCCTGAATGAAAAACTTATCACATATGATATACCTTCTAAGATGTTAACGTCTTTCCTATATAATGTTGCATTGAAATAGAATGTTGTGCAGACCAGGGCACAAAACAGCTTGGATTAAATGACTGGGAAATTAAATCCCTTTGGATGACTGTCAGGACTAGTCTGCCTCCATTATCCCAAGACACAAGCTGGCACATTATCATTTTTATACATAGTTAAATACCCAGACTCTGATTTCATTAATCATTCAGTTAAGGCTGCAAATTTACCAGGGCGAGGGTATTCCCTGTTTTCACATGAAATGCTACTTCCTAAAATACTGTAGATGTATTGCATAATATAAATTTCTGACATTTTAGCAATAATAATAGCACTTGAATCAAAGGTGCTTTCCCCTCAGTTCCCCTTTAGCCTGCAAATATTTTTATTTCTGCAACTCCTACTCCTCTAACAGAATTACAGAAGCTCTCTTAGACCAAATTAGAACAACAACAAAAAAAGCTTTATTTTTGAGCACTTCACCCCACTTCAATCACAGGTAGCTCCCGAAGTGCAGATCTTTATCCCCATCAAATGCCAAAGAAAAAGTTGTATTTCCTTATAAGGCAAGGAGGAAATTAAAAAAACCAGTATCTGCAGAAATAATAAACTGGATCAACTTCCAAAAGGTGATGCCAGGGGATTAGAACCTCCTGCCTCGCAAAATTGATCAATTTTCATAATACTGGAGACTGTGCCTGTCTCAAGCAAAGACCACAATCACACCACAACCTTTCTGTAAAGTGACTAAGCACAAGTGGTCTACTCAGCAATACTCACTCTTCCTTCAGCATAAAACTGAGCTCTGAAATTTTCCAGTTGAGTCATTTTCAGGCTCATATTTATAAGATAAACTGTGATTCGTTCTTGATTTGTCTTATCTTGGATTTCGTGCCAGGACCAACTGGAAGAGATATCCCTTTCCACTCTTCCAGGGTAATTTGCAAGGGGATGGAAAGAGTTTTGGTGTTCTGTGTAAGCACCATGCTAATACACAGTGCTGATACTGTGCCACTGTGGTGGCATTGTAATATTTTCCATTACTAGCGCATGAAGTAACTTGTACACTATTTCACGCAAAATTTTAAATCACAGGCTTATTTTCATTTGCATCCTTCATGGAATTAAAAAAAAAAGTAGAAGCAAGTTGTCTCTACAAAATTAGGTCATCACAGGTATAGGTCCTTTATAAGTAGAATTGGGTACTTCAATGTTTAAATTCAAGAGAAAAATAGTTACAGATAACTTGTGTCATCTGTCAGGATATTTTCTGAGATCTCATTCCTTATAGCCAAACTAACATCCAGACTTGGGAAGAAACAGTGAACTGTTAACTATATACCAGCTTTGGTGTAAGTTTATTATAGTAAAACCATTTCCTGTAAAGGAAAGTTGTATAAAACCCAACTCTGTACTTTGACTAAGGTAATTTCTTGGGATTTTCAGGAAACTAGATCCTGAAGTTATGCTACGATGCCAATCATAACAAAAATAATTTCCTTTTAAAGGCAGATTTAGATGATACACACTGTTATCCCAGTCTGTATCTGCCATTATTAAGCAGAACATGACACTTTTGTTCAAATTGGATGAAGAAACAGATATCATTGATAATCCTTATATGCAGGCATGGAGTTATGGTTTAAGACAGGTCTGGATACTGAGACATACCATATTATTTTCTAATTCCCACTGAGATTCTCTCACTCTTCTTTCCTTGGCATTTAGTCTCCTTGTTCAAGAGAAATTACTGATACATAAAATTAACTAACATACTGCAAATAAATTGTGTTTAAACAATGTCACTATTTAGGAAAGCAAGGCAAACAGGATTTGGTCCTAGATGTGAGTAAAATGTTGATCTTGGATTGTGCCTATCTTAACAGGGTAAGGCTTTTGTATGCAGGCACTAAAAAGAGCTCAGACAGAGCAGTGGGGTATGAAAATATGTCATTTTGCTATCCCTGGATGTACACACTAATAGCACTCTCTCTTGACCCTCTCTTTTTCCAGTTTACTGGACGTCCTCTCCCACTAAGTATAGATTTTTTCATCCCGTTATCTCCACCTCCTTTTGAACATTTCCTTCTGTATCACCTAGCTCAGCTAATTGTTTCATGACTTTCCTTCTAATCCAGTTCTTTCTCACCTGCTATTCTTTTCTAAATCCTGGCACAATATAATCTTTTTTCCAGAATTATTTCCATGCTGTTACTTGAGGCGATCCCCATCCTCCAGCATCACAGAACAGGCCCTGCTCAGGAAGCTTGGCAGTAGAACGCTAGAACTCAAGGAATTCATTCATGTTAACAGCAATATTAAATAAGGGTGTTTTTAAAAATAATTAATTAATTAATTTTGAAAAAGAAAAAAAAAGCAGTTAGCAGATAAAACTTTCCTGACCAAATGCCATTAAGAGCATTGTGTTTTAGCACCAGATATTTTTCTCACATAAACGTGACTGTCAGTCCCTTGGTTGATATGCAAAGTAATTATATCAAACCTGCCAGGGTAAATAATTTTTATTCATAGAGACTAATACCCAAGAAAGTTTTCTGCTTAAAGATGATGCAGAAACATTTTGTAAAACATCTTGTAGCAGCCTACATTGAACAAGTCAGTGATGGATCCCTGATTTTGAGCTAAGAATCATGCAGTCCCACTGAAGTCTCTCTTGGCCTGGACTGAGAGATTCTGGGTTTCCTGCAGATAAATACATACCCTTTTAAAATAAACAAACACTTGAAGTAGTTATATCTTGCTAGTTTTAAAATGTCTGAGCTTTGTATATCCCCAGGGTCTCTCTGTTTGCATCTCCTTAAACAATACAAGCCATTATTAAGAACATGAATAATGTGGCATGCTATCATATTAGGATATAATTAAAAACAAGACAGCAAAGCCTCAAAGCTGTGCTGAACATACCACACATTGCAGTCTTCTGCATTTGTTCTGAATTAAAATCCTCCTTCTTACTTGAAACCTCTTGTCTGTGTTCCTCACACAACATCTAGTGCCTATTTAAAAAACATCCACTTTTGGCAGAACAGCTGTACCATCAGCTTGGGGTTGGGGGAGTGGGGGGAAGCAACCAACATGCTTCCCCAAGCACCCTTTCTCTCTGGCTGTTGGGGAGGGCTTAGGGAGCCAGCCCACCAAAACACCCAGCCCCACCAGTCTCTCCCCTGGAGGCAGCATATCTACCCCCTCTTTTCCCGAGGTACCAGCTTCCAGTCCACAGCAGTCCCATGGGGCTCTCTCCCACAGCAAAAGGACTGCATCTGCAGCTGTGATCACAGCCAGGACTTCCTCAGGACCATTAGGACTTGCATAAAACCAAATCATGGCACATTCTTCAGTCGAGCACTCCATTCTCAGAGACAGCTTTCTCTCACTAATCTATTTACCTAACCTCAAATATTATGTTAAAAGCCAAGAACATGTTGGCAGGTGACCTAATTTTACCCAGCTATCAGCTGACTCAGAGCCAGGAGTGACGCCGGGCAAGCACAGCCTGCTGTAGGAGCCAGTGCTTTGTGAGAGCTCCTCTTTCCCCCTTTCCCTGCTGCTGCAGCTGGTTGGCACCACAGAAAAAAGCAAGCAGAGAGCTCTCAACCTGACTAAAGCTTCTGCAAGTGGCCAGTGTGCTTTGTCTGCTGATTTTAACTCACAATGCCTCTCTCTTCCTCTCTACTTCCTAGAGTAACCAGGCTATCTGCCTTAAGCACTGTCCATAATGCCAACCTAAACCCCTTCAACTCCACAACCTCTTCAGACTTCTCAGACTGTGAAGAAATCACCAGGACTTAGTGGCCTGGAAGGATGGAGGCCCTCAAGGACAAGAAGGAGCTCTAGGAAGTCTTCAGAGAAGAACCTGATGGCTGCCTTTCTTCAGCCAGGAGTCAGAAGATTTCAGAGGCTTTGGGGATGACCAATAAAACTACCAGTTATAGTCATTCCAGAAATATGTCTGGAAAAGGTCTTCCCAGGCCTGCCCGGGATCATTTCTAAAGACAGCTATGGACTCATACCAGACCTGAAACACTGGAAACCTGCTGAGCAAGGATGGCAGCTATAAACAGTGTAGGTGCTTTGGTGTCTAGCTTTGCTTTTGTGGTTTGTCTGAAGAGGCAAGTGAGCTGGTATAGTTCCAGCTGAAGTGGCTCAGCACACAAGCTTTTAACCAGTCTGAAGGCTAACCTAGCAAGATACAATGGCCTATTGCTCCCTTGGACAGGATTAAGAGCTGTTTAAAGTGAAATATCATTTGCAGGGAGATATGAGTAATACTGGGAACCCCCAACAGAGGGGCTTCTAGTGCCTTTGCTTGTGTTCATGGAGTCTTCTCTTTTATTGCCCAGGCAGTGAAGCTCTAGCTCTTGATTGCCCTAAGTACAGCTAGATCAGACTTCAGTCAGGAGCTTTGAGCAACTCCATGAGGAATATCGACAGTGACAAAGCCTTTCCCCACACACCATGACCTCTATCAATGAGAAGAGGTTTGGTAGAGGGAGGTAGTTCATTTGTTTTGGTGGGGGGTGTTTTGTTCTTTTCCAACCATCAAAGCCTTAGACTTCTAAGGAACAAAATACATGGTAAACTGATGAATTTGTTTTGTCTCCTGACACACTGTTCTTAGCATGACCTGCAGCTCAGAAGATTTCAGATCTGTCAACCTGTGCCATGGCCATTTGGATTCTTGCCAACTCTGATGAACCTGTAAGCTCTAGCTAAGGAATTCTTAGTCCCTGCCTTATTAAGCAGAGACGCCATGGCCACAGCAGTATATTCTCATCCAAGGGTCCAGCAGAGACATGCCAAGTTGCCCGTTCAAGCAGAGAGCAAGGCCTGGTTTCAGATATGGCTTCTCAGATGTGGGTAGAGCCAGGTTGTGACAGAGCAGTAAAAACTGACAAGATAAGCTCTTGACAAAGCTTTCTCTGAAGTATAGAGTGCTGCTATGGAGACCATCCTTAAAAGCAGGCTCAGTGCATCTTTTGCAGAGCTTTCTTGTTCTACCACTGGGAAGAAAAGTGATCTTTAAATTTTGTCCTGTTGCCTGATCTATTGCTCTATATCTTGTTCCTGCCTCAGCAGGGCAACAACTTATTATCTGTATTGGTTCAGCTAATTATTCTATTAATGATTCAGCTAATATAGTTTAATACAGGAAGTGTAGATGTCATGTCATTAAACAATTACTTATGTATTCTAGACCTTTACCATAATCCATCTTGAGATGTGTTAATTTATTTCTCTCCTGGTGTTTATAAGGTATGACATCCTGCAAGCAACTAATTCTGGATCTCCGTTCTCTTTGAGATTTAATCAGCATTGAGACTTACATCTGGTATTATGCCAGGATAACTAGAAAGCAAGAACAAGCAAGCTTTCCAGCACTTGGCAGTTCCTTTAAAACAAGCAGAATTTTAGAAGTTGATGTGAAACCTATAAAAACCTTTCAAAAACTAGCAGTTCTTTCTCACATTAAAAAAAACCAAATTAAAAAATAAACCTCTTGCTTATACAAGCTTGATTGAAATAGTGCTTAGAAGTTCATTTAAAAACCCACTCAATTATATTCTATTTTCTCTCAAATAAAAGGAAAGCTAAGTGAATCTAATTGCTCTCTGTAGCACAATGTAACCGTGGGTCAGTGTGTCCTGGATAGCTTAAAATACAGACCCAGAGAAAACATAACCAGAGATTCCCTTGGCTGAGATAAAGAGCTTTTCATCTTACATCTCCAGGTAACCAAGGCCATGTAAGTGTTGTGGATGCTGTGGTAAAGAGACTGACTTCATTATTCATGTCTTCTTATCTCTTTTATTAGTCACCTTAATTAACACCAAGTTGAATAGCACCTTAGACTGAAACCTATGTATGACTCAATTCAATTATTTACGAGACAATTGCTAATTAAATAATGTAATTCATTTAGCAATGGACACATGTACGGAGATGTTGCTACCACTTTACAATGAAGGGTTATTTTAAATTTGAGGGACAAAACAAATGAAAGTGAAAACCAAGAAGAAACATCGAGGAAGAGACACAACTTAGAGAGACATAAATGTTCCGAGTGAAGCCGAGCAGCAGTGAGTGCAGATTTTGTATTATTCTCTGGTTGAGCTTCCACTAGTAGGACTGGCCTTCACACTCCAGCCTTAAATCATAAGATCCTTTACCTGGCAGTAGAGAAGAATTCATTTGAGTATAAAAGCTCACAGAGCAATTCTGCTCCTTTGAACCTCCACACAGAAATTGTTAATTAACAGGCCTCCTACCTAGATCCCCCCATATCTGTACCCACAGCTCCAGGTTTGATTTAGCTACACGACCTATCCCATTATATGTCTTGGTTCAATTTATCCCCCTTGGGAATAAAGCTAAATAGGGCAAAGGTAGCGAGGAACCCTCAATGGGCCAACCACCATGCTGGGTGTCTGTGTATATGTATGTCATACAAGAAGAGACCAAATGGCTCAAGTGTGGAAGATGTGAAGAAAGGCTGGAAGGCTACCAACAGTTTTGAAACTTTAGGCATTAGAGAGGCCACAAGAGGAAGAGGGAGAATGGATGGTGAGTGCTGGGTTAGGAATAATGGCAGTGGCAGAGACACGGGTCTGTGGAGGCAAGGAGAAGAAGGAGGAGGAGGAGGAGAAAATCATGGTGGTGGATCACATGCAGGATTCAAAGTTGTCCTGATGGAGATAGTGGAGGGAGAGCACTAAATCATCAAAGAGGAAGCAAAACAGATCTGGAAACAGGCACAGGAGGAGAGACAAGACAGTTAAAAGTTGTCATTGAGGTGGGGTTGTGGTAAGAGGGGTTGGTTGAACAACAAAGTTTTTTGAAAAATAGTAAAGGTGGAGCCCTAAGAGAGCACCCTGCAACTGGGAGAGCATCACCCCACCTGCAAGGGAGCAGAGACGTAACTCAAGCTTCCAGTGAGCTCTTCTGTTCTGTAGTGTAAGCTTTCCTATGAAATAGAAGGCATTTGACCTCCACATAAAAGCTTCACCTAAGTCTGATGGTTACAGTTATGGATTATTATGCCTCAGACAGTTGGCCAAGAAAAAATAAGTGGATTTGGCATAAGCAGGAAAACAAAAGAGGGTCTGTAAGTGTGCTCTACTCGCTTATCCATGCCAGGCAATTTACTAAGGAACAGGACTTCAGTGGATCTTTTCAAGATCCACCGTAAGGGAGTAAGCATTAAAATATCAGAGGTACAATCAGGGTATCATACAACTGCAACATAAAAATTGTAGACACCGATAAAAATCACACAAAGTGCTATTTTACTGCACAATTGCAACTGGTCAGATGCACCAGGGCATGACAGTAGATGACAGTAATCAAGGCTCACTGAAAGCAATTACAGCTACAGGATAAGAAAATATGGAAAGCACATTTAAACCAGAGCCAAATTCAGCATGAAGCAGAAAGTCTCTACCAGTTATTCTATGCAAAGGACAGAATAAATAACTCAGCACTCAGGAGCACAGAAACTTTTCATTTTGTTTCCAAAAAACCTCAGCAGAACCCAACAGTTTTCCAAAACAGGAATTTAATGCTAATTACCGGTGTGAAAGTGAGACTACAAAGTAGGTACTTTGCTCCTATAAGCAATCTAATATGCCACCAGACTCTTTTTTCAAACTGGATTTACCTGGCTCAGTGTGAAACAACACATACATTTCATTACTCACTGTGCTTTATTTGCATATCAACACAGCCATGAACCAGACTACAGTGTTGGCCCAGTTCTTTCCAGCACCTGCCCAAACCTCTGCAGCCAACCCTTCTGCATTCTATCACTTGCTAAAACACCAAAAGCACAAGCACACCAGTCAGAGGGGAGCCGACAGAGCTACAGGTGTTTGGTTTCTTTGTTAGTTAGCACAATGCAAACACCCAACCCACATGACTCAGTTGTGTTTGCAAGTCCACTCTTCCCACCCACCTCTGGGTCAGATGTGTCTGTCCCAAATAGTCATCCCTAGAGAATATATCAAACATAACCCTTTTTTCTTTAAGGGGCAGAAAACTGCTTTCCTGGCTCCAAGGCATTTCTTTGAAATAGGAACTGGAGTTGATTCTATTCCTTCATAGTCACAAAAGTCTTTCCTGACCTTAAAATTCATCAAGGATTTATTTGGATGGGTATTTTAAGGCATAATACTAGGTCATAATAGCTATCTTGATCTAACAAACACCTTCTAAAAGCTTGGACAAAAACGAAAACCAAATTTTACTTCTTACTGAAATGGCTTGTTTGAAGTTTTGATTCCCCTTTATGGTTTCAGAAGGTTATTATCCTCATTTTGTTTTAATTAGAGCTTTAAACCAACACTATTTATGCTGAGCAAGCCGGGTCTGGTCCAGCTGGGCCACATTTAGCACACAGGTTATTCCCATTGCAGGCAGCACTGCCCTGCCTGCTGGGCTGGCAGCAGGGATCAGGGACCCGCTGCAGCCTGAGAAAGAGAAGGTAGTGGCAACTCCTCGCCTGCTCTTCACTGCTCAGCCTCATCTGCAGCAGCAGCTGCAGCTTTGGGCTAGAGCCCTACTCCCTGTGTTCCTCAGATGATGGCTGCTGCAGCTGTAAACCGCAGAGGTGCAGAGCAGGGAGAATTAGCAGCAGTGGAATAGCAACCCCACAGCAGATCAGATGATAGTATGGGTCTGTGTGCTCTTCTGCCAAGAACGAGACAAAAGTCAGACATCCTACGAGGGAGGTATTGCAAATCCCTCTGAAGGCCCTGCGGCACTTCTCCTTCCTTCCCTGGCTTGAAAACTTATAGGGACTGGAACACTTCATGCCCTCACATCCTGTACTCCTGCATCAGCCCACGAGCATTCCCTGAACTCACCATCCTGCCTGCAGCAACAAAGTGCTGAGACCATCTGGGTCTACTTATAACCCCCATTACTCTAAACTTTAGGCTAAACACAGTTTAAAACTGAGTCTCTGTCCTCCAAAAATATTGAATACACCAAACAGCTCCAGAATCCATCCCTAGAAGTAGCAGCATAACTGCTCTCCAGCAGTGTAAATCTTCTTCACCTTAATCCTGCCCTGCAAGTGTTCACGCCTATGGAAATTGCGTGTTCTGTAGATTACACAAACTTGCTTGAGGGCTGGCCTGTCTCAAGTACAGCAAGACTGTCTAAGTGTTAGTGGTAAATCTTCTGTAGCACACTTTGTTCTACCCAATTTTTTTTTAAAGTGACTTGAATCCTTTGACAATTTAAAAAGGACACGGAAAGCATAACCTTATGAGCATCTTTAGTCAGACTGCTGCAATTTAATATTGTATTAAATAATAATAATGTGGTGAAGCAGTCTCAGGTTTTCTAGGTTCCTTTTTACCATCTTCTGAAGTCTTCCCACTGCAGGTTGTGAACTCTTTGGCTCTCACAGGGTAATCATGAACAGGTTGAGTTGGCATTTGGATAGGAAATCCACAGGGAGGCCATAGTAGTCATTCAGATTATTCAGTTACAGAAAGAACACTTCTCTCTTTGTATTTGTAAGAATTCTTCCACATACCTTAGAGACAGCCCTGCTTCTCAGATAAAGATTATCAAGAAGCCGTAGGCCAATGTTTTGAATTTTGTGGCTCCACTTTTTTTTCCCTGTGGAAGTGTACAGCTCTCTATAATGAATGGAAACCTAAAGACAGAAGGCTTGCTAAGTCAGCTTCATAGTTGTCTTAGCATTCCATAAAAACAAAGGTATTGCTGGACTGAGATTTTCCCCAAAAAATCACTATTTCAAGCCATTTGTGTTTGTCAGCCTTCTTTTCAATCTTGGCTCTTGATTCAAATCCAGATGCCGAAGACCACGTCTTAAAAACACAAGCTTTGAGAGCTGTCAATAAAATCCTGGGTTCTTTTCCTTCTTCACGTGCGTTACGGGATATGATAATATTGTTAAGTCCAATTAAACCGCTGCCATTTATTTCCCAAAGTAGCTCTCCAGCATAGGCTACCTTTCAACCATCAGGACCGCCTACCTTTTCTGAGAATTCAGAATCCAAAACACTAGAAGGAAGAAAAATGCAGATCTCAAATGGCTCCCCTGTTCAAGGTTTCTGTTCAACTGATGGGAACCTGCAGAGACAGAAGGTAGGTAAAAATGCTGGGCTGCTTCTACTCTCTTCCCCAGGGTTACCTGGCTACCAGAATGGGCCTTTGAACAAGTCATAACTCTGCCAATTGGCTTCCTCATTGCTTGAGAATGTAGCACTAGTTTACACCAGCTTCTTATAGCAGGCCAGAAGGTAGAAATAAACTCTAATGCAAATGTACATTGGTCATGGTCTTTTTTCTAAAGCCAAAACTCCTACACCAGTAACCAAGATAAAGAAATAAAGTAACTGCCACCATGGAAGTCAAGAATCTACTAAGTAGATTGTCTATTTTAGGGTTGCTTTATTCTAAAAGAGCAGAGCAAAATCAGACCCAGCAGAACAGAGAATGAGAACCTGTTCATTTCAAATATTGTTAATGTGGAATATTCAGGAAAGAAATGATGCAAAATGCAAAGGAGTTATTTGCCTGGGTTTGGTACAGTGCTGAATAAAAATAAAATTCTTACACTCATTCATCACTGAAATGAACAATCACTGTCAATTAATACTTGCATTCAATATTTAGTGAAATTATTTTCTAGTACTCTCAATCTTCAACATTACTACTAATGTTATTTTGTTTAATGTATACAGCATCTCATTCAAATTCTGCCACTTCTGTTAAGTGCTTTTTATGAGTTATTGATGCTCCATTGTTTTGCATGTACTTCATTCTTCACCATCAGTGACAAGATTTTTAATCTTTATACAGAAGAAACCAGGCTCAAGCAAGAATGACCTGTCAAGAATGCTTATGGCTTTGTGGTTAGCTCTCTCCTGAGTGCGATTTAATCGATGTGGTGCTGCCTGACAACATACAAGATTCAGTAACATAATAAAGTCTAGATGTTAACCATTTGAGACCATCAAAGAGAGAGGTATAAACGATTGGGGATTTGCAATAGCACAAAAACCGAGTCATCTGGGACATCCAAGTTTCTTCTTTAACAAGTGATTTGAAGTGTGTTTTATTTAGATGGGGCAACTGCATGTTTGCATTTTAGTGCTGCTTGATTTTCCGTATTAGTGTTATACAGACTATGGACACGAATGTCAAAGATGTCCAAGTGCAGTTTTGTCACTGGGCCTTATCTTTAGGTGAAGATCAGTTTAAGCTACCTTTTCTGGCAGTCTTTGACCTCACTGTTGAGCAAACGTGGCACTTGCTGCAATGTACATTTACTTGGTACAAAGTGCGATAGTGCCACCAAACCAAACCAAACCATATATAACCTAGAAGACAGCACTTGGACACCATTCCAATACATATTTCAGGATAGACAGCGTAGGAAGGAGACTCAGGAGGGCTATTAATGTGGAGCCACGATACAAAGAGAGTTGAGATACAGTAGTGATGAGGGATAGGTGACTGAGGTCTAGGTAAGAAACCTTCTGCAGTGCATATGGACTAATCTTCCAGACTTTTATTCTGCTCCAATGGATAAGCACTCATCCCAGGGTCTATCCCTGAAAGCTACATGCCTCCTCTCCCATCAGTCTGCTCCACCTGACGACAGGCCCACGCTTTCCCTAACACACTGGTGCTGACCTTGCTAAGTCAGCTGGAACACTTCAGATGTTTAAATCCATTTTAAATCAGTCCACTAGCTCTCCTTTATCCACCACATTAGATTTAAACTGCCTGCTCTCACCTTTAGTGCCCCGCATAACTGCGCGCTTTCTGCATATGGAGGTTTGCTCTCTCCACTTACCAGTGACATCAGTCTTGATGTCCCACTTACCCACCTCTCCAGCCAGCTTTTCTGTCTCACACTGCCTGGTTTGTGAGACGCAGTGCTCGTTCCGGTTCACCGAATTTGAACTTTTCATTCAAATCCCTCCTTTTGACTTCATTTTGGTGGTGCCTACAATTAGTGGCTCACTGATCATAATTATTTTAAATAAACCATTTAGTTAAGCAATCGAGGTGTTTACAAGCCCCAACAGCTTAACAGCTTGATCTTACTGCTGTAATGTGTGAGGTAGTTCCTCACTCCATCTCCTCCTGCTGTTTATTACTCTCTTTTTAATCTAAAGTTAGATAGTAAATTCTTCAGGGAAGTGATTATATCTTTCTTTCATTCAGCGCAATGCCTGTCATGTTTTAGGGCACAATAAAATGTAACACAGAATGTGCACAAACTGATACCTGTAATCCAACATAGATTCCAACCCACTAATACAATTAAGAAAAAGTAAGTCTTAAAACCCAAATGTCACGGTGTGTTTTCAGTGACCAACAAAAACAGCAGAAATCCTTAACAGGATAACCATCTTAGGTGAAAGGCTTCATTTACAAGTCTCCTTAAAGAAGCAATGCCACACTTCAGGAAAATGGGGAAAACATTCAAGCAAATAGTTCTACAGAGGTGCTTAAAACTCAGTAGACTGAATGAATGAGAATGGCCTATTTCAGTCTATGTAAGCAGGCAAGAATGTCTGTCTAGAAACAGTTTTCCAGGACATAGCTGTCACATGCTTCAGATGAATGTTGTGCTTGCTTCTAGTACAGCTGAAGTCTATGACTTAATCTTATCTGTTTAACATCCAAGATTCCAGTTTTAGATTTTTGGCAGCAAGCATATGCTCCCCCTGTGGCAACTGCATAATAACATAATAGAGTTTAAAAAATCCAGATCCTTTAAGGCTCAATTACCTCATGAAACTATTTTAAAATTCAGGGTGAACAAAACTGCAGTATTTCAGTTTACAAGCATAATTTTAGTTTACAGCTGTTTTAAAGGACCCATTTTAATGTTTTATGTCTTTCACCACCTGCAGAACTGAATGAAAATACTTATTCTATTTTGCAGAGGGCTACCAGAACCAAAAAAGCAGAGCTGAGTGAAAAAGAATAAGGTATTTTAAAATAAAGATAAGATCCAGGATAGTTGACTTTATTACCACTCTGCAACACTGAAGATAGGTCAAAAATCTTGCAAGGCCAGACTAAAAACAACCTACAGGCAAGCAAGAATCTTCAAAATGGTCTATTACCTAAATTAGTATTTATATTAATACTTATAATCCTGATACAACCAAATCAGGTTTTTAATAATTTTAATTACTGTTTTGAACACTATATGTTTATAAAAGGATAGGTCTCTTTAACCTGTGGAATGAATTCATCTGCATTCTAAATTCTTTGGGTAGGAACTCTTCTTTCAGTGATTATTAATACCAGCTAGAGGCTCCATTGTAATATAAAATACAGAAAAAAACTGGGATATATTATAAAGAATAAGCCAGACCTTGAAAGAGCACTAGCTGGGGCCAGGAAAGACATCCTCCTCCCTGAAATAGCAAAGGCTAAAGAGAAAAGCTATGAATCACAAAAACCAAAAAAGAAGTGAAGCAGGTAAAAGAACAAGGTGAGGGCTGCAGGAGGGGAATAGCGGAGACTGAAGGGAGGAAAGATGATGGAGTTGAAAGGAATCAGTCTCTTTGGTTTGAGGTTAACCAAAGGGTTAACCAAAGGAATTATGTTACCACTGGAGGAAAGGGAGTTGAAGGTTTAAATAAATGTCCTGGTCTGGGACACCAAGCAGAAACCCCAGGCAGTGCCAGCTTTTCTGTAGAAGAGTTGAAGAATTCAGTGAGCAATGCCCAAATGAGCTCTGCCCAGATGCAGGAGAGAATTAGGACTGGAAAGAGCGGGTCTCCCTCCTCACCTTTCTCTTTGTGAGCAGTTAAGGGATGCTGAAAGGTACTGCACGCTAGCTTTGTTCTGACAGCACAGCAGGTACAGGTGTTGCCCTTCACACCAGAAAGTTCGTGCTGCTATACTAATGTTTATTAACTGCAGCTCATACCAGAGGGGCCAATTCTATTACAAAGTGGGCAGGCAAGTGTCCGTGTCCTTTTGTCCTCTGCAAAGATGGCCCCGACCAAGTACGTGTGGTTTCACACCAGTGTACCTATTTACTAGGAACCAATATGAGGCCATATATACACTTCATTCAGAACAGCTGTCTGGCTGCAAGGCTTTCAGCAGAGCTGGGAAAATGATGGGCAGGGGGGAGGGAAATTCTCTATGAATTATGGAGCTGGTCGAACGCCAGAAAAACTGGTCTGTCAAATAAATGATTTGAGGAAATCCAGCCACATTCACTGAACAATGAAGAGTTGCTTCACGTTAGAGCATATCCATCTACATTTTCAAGCTGATTCTGAACCAGACGTAATTTCCATTCCTTCATGTCTCTTCATGGCAGGCACTGATAATCTTTTCATAAATAGTTTTAGACCAAGAATTATTATGTGAAGAAATGTATGAATAACTTTGAATTACAAGTAAGTTAAAGAGTTTCACAGTCTGTCCATGAACTATGTACTAGTGAGGAAAAGCAGCTATCTTCACTGAATAAATAATTTGTTCAAAATTACTTGCTTAGTCCAGACTTACAGACTTACCAATTTGGTCTGGATTCAAGCCAGTCATTAAGTGAAAAACTGTTTCCTGAAATTCATCCAACAAGAAAGGTCAATTTTCGCAAACCTTATATGTATTTAGTTACTCTAGGTAAAACATTATTTTTTGTAACTAGCTCGTCAGCACCATAGGTCTGAGCAGTGATGTCTGCCTCTATCTGCAGACAATCTGGATCATTAACTTTGGGAAACGTGAGGCACACCATGAATGTCAATAGTGTGTGAACAAAGTGCTCTGGGGATCCTGTCAGCAGCCCCTCAGGAGGAACATGGATGTGACAAGCACAGTGGCAGGTCGCAGCCAGTTGCTCTAGAGAGTGTAAGGACTGCAAGGCTTATCTATAACCTTCCCTCCTTTCAGGCTCTTCACCAGGGAAAAGCCTGCTGCTACAGCAGAGAGCTGTGAAAGTAGCCTCTTGCTACTCCTGCTCCACAAAAGTGAAAAGGATCCCCCTTGCCCCTGGCATGCCAGTTTGGAGCAAGGCCATGGTATGGCTGCCCATACTGCGGATACTATTTTGTAAGAGAAGCTCACTTCTTTTGGCAGCTATGCCAATTTAGGTAATACTTGCTTCTTGTTCCTTTAACAGTGTCTCACTTGGGTGATACAAAGGTCTGTCTGGCTGTATAGTGAATCAGATCATGGACTGACCAGGAGCTAATATAACCTTGTAAATAAAAGTTATTTTTAACCAAGATGGGAGGGAATGGGGCAAAAGAGCTTTCAGTTACCAATAGCTCACTGCCTGGCTTCTGGAGTTAGTGAGAAATTGGTGTCTACATCCTTCTTCAGTGCCCACTGAAACATACTTGGTTGCACTATGGTAAAACTGTCCTCAAAAGTACAAGGACAGGGACAGAGGCCCTTCAGTCCCTCATTATCCACCTCCTCAACTCGCTCCTGAAACTTTTATCTATGCTAGAGGTATAGTTCATTGGCTGGGTTTTGTATAACTGTGTTTGACCGGATTTTCTTTTTATTTGTTTATTGTTCTCCATTTATTTATGTGTTTGCTCAACAATTTAAGAAGGTTACTTAAAGCATGTTTTTATTTACATATGAGCTGTAAAATATTCGGGACAACTATGCGGAAATAATTTGAGACAAAGAGATAAGAAAATCAAGTATGTGGTTGACAGCTGGGGAAAAGGAACGATGTTAGAGGTACATTTTAGCAAAAAGAGTATTAATGTATCATATCTTTACTGTACACTGTAAACACTTAAACTCTTGATTAACCTACTTCTATTTAAACCAAGGAAGCTACACGCACACTGAAAGCAAAAGGAAGCACGTGAACTTGGTGGATTAGGTCTAAGCTGATGTGTAGTGACACATAACACTTTAATAGATATACCCGAAAAAGAGCTATGAGTGGAAAAATAATATTAACATCAGAATAATAAACATTGCACTAATTAACTCCAGTTTTAGATTATCCCTAGATATATCTCATAAAGAGACAGCGGGATTTCTCAAGTCTCAGAAATATAAAATGGCCTCTGCAGCATTTAAAAAGGAGATTACACTCTTCAGCTTTTTTGTTGGTTTTTTTTTAAAGGTTGTACAACTAGCAAAAAGACCTGCTAATAATTATGCAAATTATTTCACTCGGTATGAACTTCTTTGTTTAATATGTACCATGCTGTTACGCATATGATAATGTTTAACATTAAGGTGTTGAAGCAATAGGGGAAAATCTTATTCTTAATGAATTTGAACACTGCCATTCATTATATTTTTTAAAAAGAAATACAATTAAGGACACCTTCCCCTAGACCAGGTTGCTCAAAGCCCCATCCAACCTGGCCTTGAACACTTCCAGGGATGGGGCACCCACAGCTTCTCTGGGCAACCTGCTCCAGTGCCTCACCATCCTCACAATAAAGAATTTCTTTGTAATATCTAATCTAAATCTACCTTATATTCATTTTCCCTAAATGAGCTACCATCCAGATGTCATCAAAAGAAGTTTGTGTGAAGTGCTTGTTGCCCTTACCACCAGCAGGAAGCCTACAGTGCAATTCCTCATCACCTGCTCCTCATATACCAATCACAAATGTGGCCCTGGAGGCTAAAGGGTAGGACAGCACATGAAGGCAATCATCTAAGTGTATAAAGCAGTTACAGGGTAAAAAAAGAAAAAAAGAAATGGCAGAGAATAGGAAAATTTGCCAGTCTCAATTCCAGTATAACTTCACTATGCACCAAGTGTTCCTGCTAGTGACAGAGAGCACAACCAATTAACAGGTTATTTTAAAGACCACTGCACTGTTTCCACAAACCATCACTTGTAGGATGCTGGTATACAGACGCCTTTTCTCCAAGACTCATCTGCCCTACATGTGTGAGTCATTTCTGCACCAGGTAGTTTCATTCCAGGTGTAATAGCAGCACAGGACTACTCTCTGCCAAGTCTCTTTCCATAGTCTATAACTACGTTACCACCTATTGACTTATGTCATCTCTGAGCTATGTCATAAATTCATAGGCAGGAAATAAAAACCACTCAACTGAAAGCAATACTTTGTGTGACTCTATCTTTTTCCTGTAAGAAATATGTGCATTTTAAAAATAATTGGAATAACGATATCCCAGTCCCTCAGCTTGATATGTAGTTTTCAAGAGCATGGAAGAAGCCTTCTTACAAAACTTCTAGGTCTTTCTGGAAGAAATAGTAGACATCTGAAAGTAGGGAAGGTGAAAACCCTTGAACCAGCCAGTTGAAAACCTACAGTGAACCCTGAGAACTCAAAAGATATTCTGAACTCCTGGCCGGAACGAGTTCCAAATTTTCAAAGATGTTTTTTGTGAATCATTGTGTTGGAATAACAGCCTCCTCAAATCAAAGTCGTGGATACTGACTGAACACCAGCAAAGATAAATTTTTGCAAACCCTGTGATAGGATTATGTCAATGAAACCCTGACTTCTTTCCAACACTACTCTCAGTCATGTAAAACAGCCTTATAGAGAGGATTCACTCTAAATCACCTCAGCAATTAGGGGTTAACTTGAACTGAGTCAAACCAGAGCTAAGTGAAAGACACTGCAAAAGAAGAAACAGATTTTTGCCTAAAAACTTTGATTTAACCTCAAACTTTAATGTAACCTTAAACCCAAATCCTCCTAAACAAGCCTAAGGCAGAGACAGTAGAGATGCAACTTGCTATCCCCAAGCATTCAAAAATGGTGAGGCAAAAATCACTACTGTGGCTTGAAAAGCCTGACACTGAGGGACAAGTGCTTTTACTAAGGATTTTGAAATGGCAGGATTCACTTTTTCAGAATTTTCTTCATGGTTTATATAAACCTAAGATTCTCCCCAAGGTCTCAGAACATCTGGATATAATGATTTCAGAAGAGCACTCCACATCACTGAAAATATTAATACACAGACTGCCAGCTTGGCTCTGCAGTGCTATCAGCAGAAATCTTCTTTTGGGGCTGCAGGGAACGCAATTCAGCAACAGAGCAGCATGGCAGGAATTCCTGTAGGCAGGCAAGGAAAAGAAGAAGCTATGAGAGTTGGAGCTCCTCTCAGCAACTTGTAGAAAAGCACATACATCATTTTATCATTGCCTGTGGGACGAAGGATGGTGACGCTACTGCATGTCCTCACTTTGTGCATTTTCCATCAATTTGTGGTTCTTGAAAGCTTCAAAATGGAAGCTTGAAAAGCTTCAGTGTGTCAAATCCGCATAAACTGAGTGCCCTGTAAAATTTAGATGGCAACAATAACAATATTTGTTTTCTGATTTACAACTCAAACAGATATCACTAGACTAAGGTGACTAGAAGGCTCAGACAGTTGAGAAAAAGATGGGCTGGGTACAAGATTATAGGGGTAACTGAAATGGATATTAAGAAGATTACACATCCAAATGCAGTGCTGATGTGCTCAATCACATTTGGTCATATTTTCTGTCCCAGTCCTCATGACTGATTCCTGCTGTGGGTCAGCATCTGCAACAAAAGTCCCCTGAAAGAAGTTTGGCAACAGCCACAGTCTGATTTGTTCTGCTTTTAAAATAAAAGTTTCTGATAAAATCATTGCCTGTTCTTCAGTTTCTATTAGCATTTTAAAATGTACGTCCTCAATACAGCTTTCTTGGCTATTGCAGGTTAAAAATGACATGGCACTTGGTCAGTGTAAGAAGTTCACTCAAATCTAGATATTTCAGTCCATAAAACTCCAGTGGAGTTGGCTCAGACACACTCATTCCTGTAGGAAATGCCAAATGCCTGAAGAGCAGTTTTCTCTGAAAGTAGAGAGAGATGGGAGGGAAAAAATCAAGCTGTGGGTGCACACTGTTTTCCCACTGACCTCCTATGATGTATTTTAATTTTCAGCTTCTTTCCATATGTTTCTTCTTCCCTCCAGCCCTAGAAAGCATGAGAAAGTAAGAGCCAAGACACAGATTTTGGGTGATGGGATTCCAGTGTAGATTACAATACCTAGACAAACAGCTCAGCACAGTGCCTTCCACAGGTCAGGTGAATGTCCTTACCACCTAAGAGAAGCCCACAGGAGAACAAAGCTCTGTATTATGTCCTAAAATAACCCAGAGTGGTGCTTTCCAGTGGGTTTTAGGACAAGGCAATCAGTCCTATTATTATTTTACTTCCATAAGGGAACTCTCTTCAAATGCATGGTGATAGAGCAATAATCTACAATGCACATCCTTATCATCACTTGTGAGTCATATAACTCCTCCATTATCATACACCATAAAAAGATTAAGCCAATGCACATTTTAAAAGTTAATTATTACATTTAAAGAAATGAAACCACATTATGAATTGTATCAGTACATTATTTAGCAGAAGAGGCAGCACCAACTTATTTTTTTCTATTAAAGCAGTTTTTCATAATTCCTCCCTTTTAGAAAATAAAAGCTTAAAGCCAAACACAGCTGCTCAAAATGATTAAAGAAACCTGTGTCTGCACTGCAGAATCAAAGCAGTAGTAGAGGTGGCAGCTAGCCACAGAAAAGGGCAGATGAGATAGGGAAAGCAGTAACAAGGAAGGCATGAAATAGGAGATAGGCTAGGAGATAGCAAAGATTTACAAATGAGTTACTTGTTGACATTCATTACCATCTATATCTGCATCAGGTAAAAATGAAGTTTAGAAGACTCACAGTTTTGAAAATATCAGTAAGTTATGATAATATCAAAACTGAACACCAAAATCTCCGGTTTGACTTACACACACATTACTTACGGGATCTGGTTACACCTAAATAAATGTGCATTTGGAAACAGTCATTCAGGTGGTTGGGTGCTTTCTCAAAGGCATAGGCACAGTCTGTTATTAATCTTCGGAAATCAACTTTGTTCCTCACAAACGCAAATTTATGTACTGCTTTTTATATTTCCAAGTTCTTATATAATAATATGCATCCTTTCAATCAAGGCAGTGCAAGCTGACATGTACTTTTCCTTTGTGAAGCAGATGTTTTAATTGTTAGATAAGCTCCTAATAGTTTGCTTTCTTTTAAAGGAAAGCGAAAGTATATGAATGACCTCTCCCTCCCCACGGCTTTCAGAGCAGCTACTTTTCTTGAAGATTAGGAGTCTCTTGGACTCCAGCCCTAGCTTCTCTTGTATCTGCAAACTACAGTCTGAATTAGTTTTCTCCTTTAACAAAAACTCCTGCTGTGTTGAGAATCTCTTAATTGCTTTTCAAGCTTCTCCTGTTATTGTGAAACTCTGAAAATCTGATTACTGTGCTAATAAAGTGAGTGAATGCCATTTTTTTTGTATTTCATCTGAAGACTTCAAAATGCAAAGATACACAAAGTCACATAGCAAGATTGCATTAATATAAATATATGACTGTTGTCAAATGAGAACCTTATGTCAGGAAAATGTAACTGTGGGAACTATTCAGTCCACATCTGATAATGAGACCTACTAAGGAACAAAATCTGACAATTTAGGTGTTCAGAATTCTTTATCAAGGTAGTTTATAAGACATAATTTTTATTCCCTCTGAGAGCTAAGGGAAAAACTGCATTTAGAAACACAGACTCATTAAGGTTGGAAAAGACCTGCAAGATCATCAAGTCCAACCTTTGACTGAACTCCACTCTGCCAACCAAACCTTAGCACTAAGAGCCACGTCCAGTCATTCCTTGAACACTTTCAGGGTTGGTGACTCCACCAACTTCCTGGACAGCTCATTCCAATGCTTAACCACCCTTTCAGTGAAAAAATTCTTCCTGATATCCAAACTGAACCTCCCCTGGCACAGCTTGAGGCCATTTCCTCTTGTCCAGTCACTGGCTGCCTGGGAGAAGAGACCAATCTCCATCTCACTGCAACCTCCTTTCAGGCAGTTGTAGAGAGTAATAAGGTCACCCTGAGCCTCCTTTTCTCCTGGCTAAACACCTCCAGCTCCCTCGGCTGTATCCCACAGGACTTGTGCTGCAGATCCTTCACCAGTCTCACTGCCCTTCTCTGGACACACTCCAGCACCTCAATGCACTTTTTTGCAGTGAGGGGCCCAAAACTGGACACAGGATTCAAGGTGCTGCCTCTTCAGTGCTGAGCACAGGGGGACAACCCCTGCCCTGGTCCTGCTGGCCACACAATTGCTGATACAGGCCAGGATGCCATTGCCCTTCTTGGCCACCTGGGCACACATTGGCTCATGTTCAGCTGCTGTCAAGCAGCACCCCCAGGTCCTTTTCCACCAGGCAGATTTCCATACGCCCCATAGCACTGCAGGGTGTTGTTGTGATGCAGCACTTGGCCTCGTTGAAACTCTCACAGTTGCCCTCAGCCAGTTGATCCAGTCTGTCCAGATCCCTCTGCAGAGGCTTCCTACCCTCCAGCAGATCAACAGTCCGTCCCAGCTTAGCATCATCAGTAAACTTACTGAAGGTGCATTCGATCCCTTCATCCAAGTCATCGATAAAGATATTAAACAGCGCTGGCCTTAATCAACTTCCTACAACCTTTAGCAAAAAAAACCCAGATAACCCAAGCCAACAACAGAGTGAGAAACCTCAAGTCCAAGAACCCCAAACCAGTGTGAACTTTTACAGCTGACAGTGGTGCTTCAAAGGCCACCAGACATAAAGATTCTGAACACACAGTCAGAGCTGCTTCAGTGGAAACTGCTGTCTTTTTATTAGCAAATACAGATTTAAAAGTCTGCCCAGCCAAAATGATATAGTACAAGGCCGAAAAGGAAAACAGAGCTCTACAGCAGGGAATTGCAAATCTGTTACGGTTTAGCAGATGGTCATCTCCTCTGTATTAGATGTCTTTATCCTGGGCTAAACTGTATCCCCTACAAATGGCAAAGAAATTCAAAAATCTCCAAACCACAGCTGAGGTAGCCTGACTTGAACACAGTGGGCCAGGATAGAAGTGTTTCCTCTTTTTTAAGATACCGATGTGTCTGGAGGAGCATTAAAGAAATCTCCTGCAGGAACAGCCCCAGATGATGAGACCCTTCATCACCTCTTTGGTTTTGTCTGTAATGGAGCTTCTTCTCCATTACTTTCTTTTTAAACTATGTCTCCTCAAGTTGATTTGGGATGTACATTCCTTCAACATTTCTTGCTTCCTTAGTAATTTATCCTTTGAGATGAGTAGCTGGACATACAAGAAGATTTATGCTAGCCAATATTGGAAATCATAGGGGAGACAACAGAGAGCCTTGCCTTAAAAATACATGTGCTTAATAATCATAAAAAGCATAAACATGTGCTTAATAATCATAAAAAGCATAACTGTGAAAGGGTGGTGTGCCAGACTTTGGAATTGATGATACGGACATAAAACTAGAGAAACATGGCTGAATTCTTTGGGCATTTTACTTTATTTTCAGAGAAAGTAAAGTGAAGGGGTGGTGCTTCGATAAGGATAGGGTGCTGGACCTCCATGGTATCTGTCAAAGCAGGCTGCTCCACACTTCCTGCAGAAATTTAGCAGGAGTTTAAGCCATTGCCTTGCTGGAGGCAGCTGATCAGCTGCATCCTGCCTCCAGGCTGAGCTCCTGCAGGCAGTCTTTTAGAAACCAGACGTCTGCCTTCAAAAACAGCACTCAGCGTTATTCAAAATAAAGGAATGGAGGCAAAGCATATCACTCTCTTCAAGCATCGGTATATTATGGTGCATATTTATGGTGCTTGAACTCTCACACCAGTCCCATGAGTTTCATGCCAGCATTCAGCCACTGATCCTCTGGTCCTGAGAGAGATCTAGGTGCATGGGCTGCTACATGCAAATTATTACTGCTTGGAAAAGCAGTGGCTTCCTGAGCCTCCCCATGGAGAGTTGGGCAGATTTTCACTGGCATTATACTGCCCTTGGCTTTGGCGTCTTCATTTCTGCACTGACCAAGGAGCTCTTCTTCCCTACCTGTGAGCCCCAGCTACAAGGAACCATTGTCACACAGCAGCATGTCACAGCCCTCTCTCCCACCACATGGCATCTGCAGGCACTTTTATATGAAGTCACTTGTGGTACGGCTCTGCAGTCCTTGGCACACAAACCGAGTCAGAAAGGGGCTCCTGGTTATTGTTGCTTAGTTCTGAAGACAAAGTGGAAAACACTTGTAAACACCAGTGTTTTGTTAACATTTTATCTGTCTGCTAAAGCCAATGTGCCAGAAGGCCGGAGGGGTGGGGAAGACTAGAACAAAGGCTGGTTGCTTGCTGGCTGTTTGTCCTCAGGAGACTGATTTCCTGACGTCACCCAGCAGCAATTTCCTGACGTCACCCACCAGCACGGGCAGAGCCGAGAATTCCTCTTTTCGTTCTTTTGCTGCTGTTCAGAGTGACAGTTCACTGCTGATTTTGCTGCTGTAACAAATGGGAGGCAGAACACTTTTGTATTTTTTTCTCCCGTAAACTCAGAGTAAATTAGATTTGGTGCTCTGCCAAGAACAAAATACAGTCTACTATTGCAAGAATTGTTATGGGCCAGATCTTCAAATCTTTACTACTGGCAAAGAGTGTTTGTCCAAATGTTGAGTTAGCAAAGATATTTGATTTGACCCAGTATCTTTTATGTCTCTGCTTTTTACTCTCTTCCTCCCAGAACACAGAAGTGAATACAGTCTTTAGAATAGAAAAAAATTATCTGCCTAAATAAGCAGTTCAGGATTCCCAGCTGTAACCATACCTGGTCTGGCTGATTGAAGATCTTTGTTTTAAAACAGTGAAATTAAAGTTTATAGTATACAAATAAGAGCTCTGATGATCCCAACATGATTTGCATGGGTGGAATGAAATAAATCCAATGCACCCAGAAGGAGAAGGAAGGTGTAAGTAATGTAATATCTAGGAGCCACAATAATTACTGCCTTACAGAAAGTTGGAAATTACTTCTGTTTTCCTTGCTGCTTTTTCTAATGCTTGGAACTTTTTTTTGTCTCCAAAGCCTCTCAGAGTCTGAATAAAAGAATACTTATGACATTTGTTAAAATTTTAAAGTGGATCTGTCCACAAATCTTACATGTTGGCTTTCTCTAAACTGCTGATTTCTAGCCAAAGTCTTCTCTTTTGCGTTTCACAAGGGGGGCAGAGCAGACAGCTGAATCTAATCCCAAAAGTGCAAATGTCAGACTAATTTATTTTTTCATGAGTCCCTCAAATGATTTTAAATAATTCCAAAATAGCTTATACATGCATGTTATATGTCCAGACATTAAAATCCAACAAGAAGAATCCAGTAAACAAAAGTTTCATTATAATTGATTTGCCTATCTCTGTCTCACAAAATTTTCCCAGCATTGTCTGGATGCAATGATGCCTGCTGTCATGAATACGAATTACATGGTTTAGTATCTCTTCTTTTCTGTGAAAAAATGATTAAAATAGAATTTTAAATGGAATCATTTTATAAAAGGCTACAAGTTATTAGAGAAAATTTATTTTTACTGTAAAATTATTTTAAGATGACAGGATATGGGAAGGAGAGGCATTCTAGAAGGACCAGAGACCAGTGGAGGAATTTCATTTTTTTCATGTGAAAAACCTGGTACTTTAGTAATAGTCTTTTTTGATGATGAGATTTGTTTTAATTAATAGTCTATTTAACATATCCATTATCAGGAATTATTGTGCTTCAGACACCTCTCAGTGGAAGTAAAGACATGGTGGAGGATGGTGTAAAGATGTTTGATGCAGAGGAAGCCACACTGGTTCCACAGCTGTGAGGAACAGATTCATATTATCATGGTGCTGTGAATGGTGACTTCTGCCAAGGAGCACTTTAGCTTGGAGATTCAGTCTCTGCACCAATGGGATCACCCATGCCAGGCAAACACTACCCACCATAAGAAATGGACAAATGCATTTTTCACTGGGGTAGAAAGTAATGTGGAATCACATTGCACAGTAATATAGATGACTAAATCTATAATGGCCAGGTTGAACTGATAGAGTAAAAAGTTGTTTAATTTTTGTTTGTATATAAGGGATAGAAAATAGAAATATTACCTTCTTTTTCATATCATTTCTACTCTTACTGCTTCTATAACTCACCTCACAAAACAGTCAGACTAGACACTCGTTTGCATCTATTTCTGCTGTCATAATATATTCTCAAGAGGTTTGAGGTAAGATAGGGATAAAAAAGCTAAGGCTTAACCTGCGTGAAGGAATAAATATTGGTAACTGATGCCTACTGGGAGCAAAGCTGAGTGCTTCACTGTGGCAGAGGAGATGCCAAAATGATTCTGCTATTTTCTTTACTGACAGTACCATACCTATGATGACATGTACCTCACAGATTTACACTGATGTAATTGATTATTATATTTGCTAGCCTTCCAGATGTTAAGATGCATATTATTTTCCTAGGCCCAGATCCCTCCCTCAAGAGTGTTTCGGAATGTGTCCTTGTAGCCACTTTGTACTACTGTTAATTACAGAGGTATGAACTGTCCCTGAAGTGATCATGCTAATTTCCTTCAGTAAGTGGATGTAGAAGAGTGCTCAGCCTACTGAAGGTAATGTCAATCCCATCTGAGTTTACTGAGTTTATGTGTTAAACCACTTTGTGACTGCAGAGTATTGCATATAAAAGGATTGAGACTCTTCTGGGTGATCGCCATCTGGGATTGCTGATCTGAGACAAGGGTGTGAAAGCATGCAGTCTGTGTGAATTGTCTGTATCCTCCCAGTTGCTGCTGCTCTGCGTCATTCTTTGAAATATTCCCTAAGGAATGGCATACTACCCAGCTGTATCAAGCGTGGTTAAGTCTTGCTATAATATCACATTTCCAAAACTGGTCTATTTTACCTTGAAATAAGTTATGCCTGTTTTTTGTACATATAATTTTTAAACCTAAAAATATTTCTTTTACAGAACAGAGAGAATCCCTCCTTGACAGTGTGTTGAAGGAGTAGTTATAAATCAAATAGCAATAAGATACTTGGGGCTAGCTTGTTCAAACAATTCTCCTCTTGATCTATGCTTACTCTGTGAATCTCACTGAAATTTAGTTAAAGGATATTCCAAGACATTGATTCTGGAAATATGGTTGGCATTTTGTGTTTAGTCAGATTGGGTTTGTTCTGCATGTAAACTGACTTTAAGAAATCTTTTTTTTTTATGGCTGAAAGTTAAAGGAAACTCCTTCTCATTATTTCAGTGATTCTCTCCATACTGAGACTGACTTATCAAAGCATTCCATTTTGTCACTTAAACAGCAACTTAGACCAAAGCATTTGTGCTAAACTGTAAAATGACAGCCTGGGTCAGGGCAGAACACGCAGGTATTGCTGGGAGAGCAGTAGAAGAAAGGACCCAAAGAGACAAGTGTCCTTGTTAATGTCATTGCTCTAATACTGCTGACCTGACCAGTTTGCTGATCAGTACATTGAAGGAAGTAGAGTCTCCTAGGAGTTGAGGCCCTTCTTTTCTTGGGCAGAAAGTATTAAAAAGCTAAGGCAGTTTCTTTAGTTTTGGCCCTTCAGATCCACACAGCTCGTATCTAACGTACAACTTAAGCCTGGCCCATTACCCATATAACCCCACAGTATTATAATTAGTTAAAGAAGATTCTCTTCTGACAGTACTATTCCTATTTTAATCAAACTCTCCCCCTTACAGTACTTCTAATATCTTTGGGAGTTGCTGCTAATCTGGAAATATTTTCCACTTCTGAAATCAGTCGTTAATGAGACCGCTACCACTGTACATTTGAATTCCATCCAGAGCTCTCCAGGTATGTTAAAAGTATGAAACAAGGCCACCATAAGGTGTTCAAACTAAAAAGGACCATCTAGTAAAAAATGCTGCATTTTAAGAGGTTAGGGAGCACTACATTACCAGATTAACATATGTCCCAATATAGAGAGGGCTGCAATTGCAATGATTGCCTCAGACTTTTAGCAATTCTGACTTTTAGTGTAGATGGCATCTTAGCAGATTTCATGCAGGGAGCTGCTTTTACTTACAACTGCATAGACCTGTACCCTCATGATGTTATAACAACATCTGCAGTTATACAGGAAATAACACTAGATATGGATCTGACAGGCTTTGTCTTTGAAGGTGGCTCAGATACTCAATATCTGGAAGAGAACAGCTCTCTGATTAACAGCCTCCCAATTTGTCATCAACCAACAGTCTGTGGGCTACAGTTTGTGAAGTGAGGGACTAAGGCACATGCTCACACATCTGGAAGGAAAAAAAAATCACAACAGATTGGATTGGGGAAGAGAAGATTATCCGGGGACAAAGTCAAGAAGAAGAACGTGTGTAAAGAGACAACAGGGAAAAATAGAGTGGATGGAAAAGGAAAGGGAAGACAGAAGAGAGAAAATAGCAAGCTGTTCAGGTATGAAAGGCTTATGTGAAGAAAAACAGGGAAAAAGTAGAAGGTAAGTGACAAAAAAGGCAAAAGGGAAACACAAAGGCAGAGAAAGGACAATGGGAGGCTTACTCAAACAGAATTAAATGTGAGATGCTCACCACAGTTTTTTCTCCCTAGTTCACCTCTTCTCCAATTGCTGTAGGGGCCTTTTTTTTAACTTTGGTTTTGTGGATTTTTAAAGCTTAAAATACTCAGCTCCATCTTCATTATCTCAAGGTAGTTAATGAAAGGGGACTTCATTCCGGATGCCAAAACCTGTTTGCTACTAAATAAATTAAAGAATAAGGCCATAAGCTGACAGACAAGTCAAATTTATAATACATTATCATCTATTCCCTGAAGGGATAGAAGGAATAAAATAGTTTATTCACAGACAGACACATATTGCCTTGGATCACAACCTTTTAAGGCTACGCCATGTGGAAAGCAGGCATTATACAGAGCTGTCCTAACAGTCACAGTGGCTGCAGAAGGCCAGCTATGAAAGTAATCCCTGTCTTCAGACAATGAAATATGAAGCATCACAAGAAAGCATAGGGGAGTGAGATGGGCTGTGGTTTTTCACTTTCACAAAGATACTAAGGTATCTATGTGAAGAGCCCTCTGAGGCAGACAGAAGGCTGCCTGGTATTTTGTGTACATGGAAAATCTGAAAAAGACTGCAAGCAAAAGAGGAAGGTTTTGCTGAAGCATGTACCCTCCCAGGGTGCTTTTGGTACCATGACTCTTTGCAAGAGTATGTGGCTTTAGAACATAAACTGTGACAGAAGTGAGGTTTGGAGAAAAAAAGGTTTCAAAAACTACTCTATTTATATGAAAAACTGGTAATAAAAAGAAAACAGAAACAGACTTCATCTGAAAAACTTAGGTATTCACTATGGACACCTGCCAGGTACTCATGCAGAAGGGAAACACCTGGCAAATGAAACAGGTTGTTGACTGGCTACTGTATTTAAGTAAATACTTTCAATAATATTTTTCTTTGCAGTAAAGTTGGTTGGTTGATTTCTTCTGTGTTCCTGAGATACAAGGGCTTGATGAGGATCTAAACTGAGATCCCTCGGGATAGCACATCAAGCTTTAAATCTTTGCTACAAGTAGAGGGTAACGTGGGTCCCAGTCTTGATCCCACCTAAAAGAATGATAGGTAGAGGTCTACAGCTTGCAGTAAATAGTGACAAACTAAACTGAAGGTGTGGAAGTGTTGGCTGCTCCTCTCCCAGGAATCCTTACAGAGGTTACCAGACTTCTCCCTGAGGTTGCTCCTAACAGCGGGAGGCTGAGCAGCTCATGAATCAGCTCTAAACCACCACAGACTACAGCTTGGCCTATTAAGGTAAACCAACATTGATTTTGGTTTATGCTGAATTGCAAGGCTCAGAAGCTGATTCACAAGCCATTCTGTCACCCTTCTACAGGGTAGATGCCTATGAAAGACAGCAGAGATGGGGGCTTTTTTTTTTGCTTCAGCCACTGCACTTTAACCTGCCATGAGTTATGTGCCAATACATATATGGGAAGTTCACAGTAGAGAAGACCACAAAACAACCAACCTATAAGAAAGTTCCAGCTTAGTCTGAAACTCTGATAATAATCATCTGTAGTTTGCTTAGGATCTCTGTCTTCCCATATCATTGTTAAAACTGCACATTATTGTTGCTGCCAAGAATACAGCTGCAACCTGAGATGTCAGACGTTATGTTTTCTTTTGTTCCTGGAGTGAAAAATGGTTTCCAATTCACCTTTACAGCTATGCTGTGGAAAATTAAAGCTCTTGTAGCATTCACTGGTGCTTCCAAGAGTTTTATTAATATTTGGCATCTCAACCTGAAGGATTCATAGATCTATACAAATACTGGGGGGAAGGGGGGTGGGTTGGGGGCTGTTTTTGACATCCATGTGACTACTACGTACATTTTGTGAAAGAGAAACTGAGGAAAAGTTGCTCAGTTTGTGTAGTTACATAAGTCTGCTTAGCTCTTCTTACTTTATATTCTACATTTTACCAGAAAAGACCATTCTTACTCCATGACACTTACAACAAAATCTGATGCCACAGAAAACTACGCCAGTTTAGGGTTTAATTGTAAGTTTAAAACTCAGTTCATTTTTAGAAAAAGTCTTACTATGGCAGTCTTACTAAAATTAAAAATTAACTTTCGAATTAATCTAGATACTGTCTTGAGCAAGCTTGCCTATAGATATGGTTTGGTGACCAAACTACGTGAAGTAAATGAAACCAGATCACCCAAACTTTCATGCTTTTAAGTCAGTTTTGGTTTGCATTTTCAGTTCCAGACCAAAGCCACAGCTGAGGGAAAGAACTGTTATGAATCAGAATAAAGAAAATGCTCATGTGAGGTTCTCCCTAAAGAAACCCACAGACTTTTGCAGTTCTCTATTTTCCCTATAAAATTAAAGAGTGCTTTAAGCCTTCCTTCAGAAACAGAGTAAAGCCAAGGTCTCCTGTCAGAGAGCTTGCCCTTGTTAGAGTTTCAAAACAGAGACACATTTTAAGGAGCACATTCCCTACGGTACATTCAGGACTGTTTTATTAAAATACATACACAGCAAATAATGTATGGCAACATTAAAAAAGGTTTTATAGTGGCAATTAGGATTTTATCCAAAGTCCATTAATGCCAGTGGGAATGTTTCCATTATTTCCAGGGAGTTTGCAGTAGGTCTGCATGAAAAAAGAAGTACACTGGTTTCTAAGTCTATCCTAGTCCACCCAGGTGAGAGGAAACCTGTGCCTGTTACATATGCCTCCCTTACCTTCTGGGCTCTTACCAATGTATTTTTAATTACCAGTAATGGGCAGACCATTATATTTAAATTGCCATCCAATTTCTGGCCCATTGTTTCAGATCTGTGGGCTCTTCGAGCAGATGCCGAGGCAGCTGTGCAGCTCACAGCTTCCATGGCATTTCACCTCAAGAGAGATGTAGCACAGCAAGCCATTTAGCTGGCATCCCCCGCCACCGGGAACTTTGGTCTGGTAACACAGCGCGATCCAAGCTGCCAGCGTGCAGGAGGGAAAAGCTATTGTTGAAACTCTTCCAGAACCAAATTATATCTCCCATTGTCTCAAAGGAATAATAAACCCTGGCTGGCTGATTGTGGAATATAATAATAATCTAGCTGAATTAGTGGGCATTCCTGGGAGTGACTGATTTCTGCTTTTTCCCAACAGCTTTTTTTTTTTCAAGATAATAATTTTTCTTCTCTGGAAAACAGGATTTATGTATACATAACTATATGGAAACTAAATATAAGACATTTAGAAATGTTATACTCAGAATCACACTCCTTGTGTGTTCATAATCAAAATAAAATGCTCTTTAGCAAAAATACATGGCTGTTGACAGAGGTTTTACTGACATAGTGTCAGGGCTCTGAGGGCACTTGCCAGCACAACTCTCCTTGTCCAGCCTCCCCTGGGGATTCCCTCACCCTGCCCAGCGCTCCACGTTAGACTCCCAGGACTGTCAGCCTCATCCTGAGGGAGGTTCCCAATGTCCAGGGCAGAGCACAGTGCACCGTATTGGAAGGAATTTCAAACAAAAATGTCTTCACTGAGACTGACCATTCACCCATCATGTCAGGTCTGTTTGTCCCACTTTGTCTGAATTGGATGCTTGAAAACCTCACTACTGCATCAGCACACAGTGGCAGGGCATGTTTGAATCTGTAATACACAATTTTTTATTTTAATGTATTTTTTCAGTTAGTGGTGGATTGTGGTGTTTTCTCGGTTTAAGTAAGTCACACCTTTGATCTCATGAGTAGAAACCCAAAGTCTTGATGTCATCAAGCAGTTTAACACTTATTTGTGATCCCGACAATCATGATTCACACGCTAAGGATTCTGTAAACTTGCCTGCAGATATTGTCCTAGCAGAGCAAGCATTCCCACTTTCACCAAAGCACAGGCAGCAGCACCTCTTCAAAATGTGTAGCGGTTAGACCTTTGACTGAGGATGCCAGAGACACAGGCACAAGCCACCTGTTTTGCTGGAGGGATTCTTTATCTCACATTGCTACCTTGAAAACATGCAGTGGTGTGGGAAGAGGACAGGGGACTTCCTAATCTCTCTTGCTAATGCTGTTCCATTTTGAATGGGATCATTAAATATTGAAAGAGTGAAAGATCAAAAGATAGAGAATGACTTTTAGCCTGTTTGTTAGGCATCTCACGTTTTCAGTTCCAACCCAGTGAAAATGTAGGTATATTTTAGAGAGAAGAGATGCAATGAGAGCAAACAAATAAGCCAAGCAACAAAATGCTGTAATGGTTAGGATACGCTTCTGAGAGTTATAAGCTGTGGGGCAGCTTCTTTTGCTTAATCTTCTTTTGAAAATCTTTCAGGCAGCAGACAGAATTAAATTTCTACCCCCCACATTATCAGCGATGCCTCTGTCAGCAGAAGATTGGACAGGCTAGATTGGTCTTCTGCTAGACCCAGGAGATCATGAGCTCACTGGCGATACTGGCACCACGTCCTAAACAGCTAATCTAACCTGTAGTTAAAGCCCCAACCAGAGGTGCGTACCCACATTTGTGGAAGACTCCGTGCCGATGTCATGTCTCTCCCTGCCACTTCCTAATGACTAGGTTACGTGGGTAACTACTCAGCCAAGGATTTGTGGACCTCCACTGTTTAAATATCTAGCTCTGCTAATCTATCTCCCGTGAAATGTGTGGCCTTCCCTGAGAATTGTGTACTTCACTAGCCTTTACAGCATCAATAGTTAGAAATTGCAACAGATACCAAATTGCCTTTGTGAGCCTAGTCCTCAGCAATGCCATGGGTTCCAGTTCCAAAAATTTGCCAAACATAGGAAATGGAGACAAAGAAATGCTTCAAAGAGAAACTGTGTGCTGGATTCTCTAATTACTTTCCAGTTTTCCAAATTAACTGTAAAATGCAAGAAGAATCCACTTTGCAGAGGTAGAAATTTCTATGTAAGATGCAAAGCTAGTCTAAATAAGGGTCCACTTGGATTAAAATACAGTAATAAGTACAGCTATGGAAGGTCTCAACTGAGTTATAAGGTGAAGCAAAATTCCTTCAAACATCCATTATAAGATGAAGATGTCCAAGAGTCCACTTCTGTGCAGCTCAGGGCTCTGAACTGTGGTAAGGATACTCAGGAAAAAAGTCTGCTTACTTAGGAAGTAGATATGTGTTCCTGTGTTGTGTTTTCCAGCTTTCTAAAATAAATGTTTGCCTCACCTGTGTCCTCCCCACTGCCTCCCCATGACTTTGCAGCCTTGGGAACAGTTCTAGTGTGATTAAGAGAGTGTCCCTACCCTGAAGTTGCTGCACCCACTGCTTGCTTCATTTCATGCAGTTGAGGAAGACGAGCACCTGCTGTTTTGATTCTTACTCCCTCAAGTTCTACAGATGCAGCTTAGGGAAGAGCAGAGAGAAGTTTGCCAGGTTCTACCCAGATGCATAGGCAAGAGATTCCATTTATTCCCTGCAATAGTTACCACCAAGGATGAGACAAAAGATGTTTGATTTTTTTTCTTCCTTTGTTTGTCCTTGGATTTAGCCACTGGCAGCTGCCGTATTGGCACCAGTTGTGTATAAGGTTCCATAAAGCAGAAGGAATAATTTAAGCTTATCAAACTGCAGACATTCCCCTTCCTCCCTTCCAACTACATCCCAAATCAGGCTCTTTGGCCAGGATCTTCAGGAAACAAGTGCAAAATCCGACTAGTCTTGACTTATTACTGCAGGGGACTTCCTCTTCACAGGGGAATCCCCGGCAGAGAACACGCGGGTATTTTCCACTGTGTACGAGGCAGACAGTCTGCTTGCGACTGATTGTGGTCCGCTGGGTTCCTGAAATATATTTGGTCACTCCTATTGAAGGCACTGAACAAGCCTGCTTATGGGGTTTTGTTTGCTGTGGTGGATGCGGAGCCTGCTCCCTAGGCATGCATTAATCATGCATTAAGCATAGAGAACATTAGCCCACATTCTTGTGGAACCTTAACTTTATTAAAAGGGAACATGAGTGCCCACAGCTTCTTATTCTGTGTAAAGATGCAACTTTCCCAACAGAACCACAAGAGATCCTCAAAATTTTACCTATCCTTAATCAGAAAACCAAGCTCTGATCCTGTGAATTAAGATGTTATGAAACCAACAGAAAATAATAGGAATGCGGAGGTGCTGAAGAGAGTGTGGAAATAACACCTAAAACACCCCAATTTTCTTTTCTAACCTATCTTCACTGCTCAACATTCTCTCCCACATATGGTGATGAATTAAGACAAGCAATGCAGGGAAGTCTTCCAGTTACAGGTCACTGCATTACAATAGCTCTGAAAATGAAGATTTTTCCCTTCACTACATACAATATGAAATTTTTAAAGCAGCAGCTTAGTCTAGGATTCAGTTGTCAACAATTTCTGTCTAGAAACTATCAGAGAATTATCCTGTGCAATTATGTTGTAGTTATGCTCTAAGTCAGGCTCTCAACCAGCACACGGAAACAAAACTCTGTTCTGGACACTATGCAGTTAATTTATTCCCTATCTTAAACAAAAATACAGGCTTTCAGTAAGGACATGGAAGCAAGTTATGAACTCCCTCCTACCCACTCCTAATATGTTTTATCTTTATTCTTTACAATCCTGGATAGCAAAGCAGCTGAGAGTCACCAGGATTTCTGATGCCACATGGTTATTGTCCCAGTTGTTTGTTCTGGTTCCAGCTGAATGATAGTGGGAGCTGTTCTGCTTCTGAGCAAAGGGGAGGAGGAGCTGCAAATTGTAGTTTTTTAGGCTAGAATGAAAGAGACCTTAAAAGCTGTTTGCCACACAACTTACAAGTCCTTTTGTATTTAATGGCCCGAAAATATTGGAGTGAATAAATGCTAATGATTTGGGGGTTTGCAGTATGGTAGAGCAAATAAAGAAGTCGGACTAGTAATAACTTGCCTCTGTGTTCACACAATCATTTTACATCAGAATGTCATGAAAATACTTTAAACAGATTTCTGTCAAGGCATTGTTTGAATAATAGGCTTACCTAGTGTTCAGGATTCAATCAATGTTTTCCTTGATATAGGATGTCATTTTATAAGTGATGAGGACATACACAATTAATTGAAAACTCTAATTATATTTCTGCTGCAGGTATCTTCCTTGCCACTTTATTCTTCATGCTGATAGAAGAGAAGAAAAATGAAGAATCCTGATCTCTGAATCACTCAGATACTGCATCTTCAGACACAGCTGGCACTTCAGAGATCAGGGTACCTGTGAACTTCAGTTTACATTTGCCAGCATACAGAGTGGGATTCATCCAAGTGGCAACAAAAGCAAAGCAAGATTGTAGAAAAAAAATAAATTAGATGCACTGTGAGAATAAACTATCTACAAACAGGAGAAAGAGAACTATCAGAGAGGGAAAAAGTAGACAACAGACCAGATCCTCTGGATGGTCCTAACAGCTTTGTGCCATCATAGTAGCCTAAGGAAAACCAGCTATGGGAGAAGAATCCTGGAACAGCGTAAAGTTACTGCAGAAACTCATTATTCTGTGCCCACACCTCAGCTCAGGATGGAGGACCAGACTGGGAAAGAGAGGGCCTGCTGCTGAGAGCTGCCTGCTGTCCGTTCTCCAAACAGCCCCACGGGGCCCAACTCCCAGCAGGGGAGAGATGGGGGGAACAACACAGGCTATGACAGTTCCTGTGGAGCTGGAAAGTGGATTCAGGTAAAGAATGAATAAAGGCACCTTTGTCCCCATTCCTCCAACCTTCTGCTGATAATAGCTCAGATGGATGAAACAAACTGGCTCATTAGGACTTTGTTGGAAAAGATTGATATAACAATCAGGCACACCATGGACAAATGACTATTACCATCTCACTTTTTCATATAAAATATTAAAGTTTTGAAAGAGAGAGATGTTATCACAAGAGAGATAGTTACATCTTCACTTATACCACAGTTGAGATGATTTCTCATCTTTACTCTGCCTCAGAAAACCAAACCCTTTTTACCAGTTATAACTTGACAATGGTGTTCATTCAACAACTTTAACAGTGATATAAAAATGACATGTCATTTTAAATAGGAATGAACAGTAGTGGATAAATAAAAATGCAGAAAAAACATCAAAGTTGCATTTTCCTATTTCTTATTTTGACATGGAACAGTATTTCCCTGGTATTTAACTAAACAGAAATGGATAAAACTCGCCATAATTGAGTACAGCTCTCAGCACAGTTAAAAAAAAAACAACCTGAAAAATCTAAATAGATTTATTACTTCTTAAATTAAACACTTCTAAATGGAAACTTTGCTCAGGTTTCTCCAACTTCATAGATTTTGACTGACATACATGTCCTTATAACAGACACTCTAAATCAAGAGCCCTTAACAGAAGTATCCTTAACCATAACAGTCTTGAAGTGTGACTGCCTGTGCCAGGTGAGATGAACTCCAGTACGTCTCTGCAAGGAGGCTCCAAACCTCTGTGAGAGTAAAGAACTCACATTGCTTTGGATGTGCCTGGTGGTGTAAATAGTGTCAGCTTGTAGAAACCATATAAAACTAAGCATGGTGGCGGGGGAGGAGGGGAAAGAATGTAACTTGTGTGCCTTAGCACTCCAGCAGGGGTGAAATCTAACACTGGAGTATTGCCACTCACTTCAAAAGGGCCAGGATTTCAACCTATATAATCCAAACTTAGAAAAGTCCCAAAAATTTCGAGCAATATTATGCAGCCTTTAACATCTGAGGGCCAAACATGTTATTTTGAAAGGTCAAAAGGATAAAAATGGGAGCAGATGACTACCCTGCCCTACTCTCTTTACACTGAATAGGTAGGGCTCATTCAAAACCTCTGCTTTTAAAACAGGGCACACCTCAGTGTGTATGTTCTATTCATAAGGCAGTACAAACCTTCTGCCTGGTTTAGCTGTCCTTAATTTAAGCCCTACCATTTAGGGCTCTGGGCCAGAGGTCACACACCAAAAGAAAAAAATCAGGGCCTGACTCGTGATGACTCAAACCTCTCACTCGGTGCTGAAACACTTCAGCACTCCCTTGATTATTTTGGCAGTGGGAATTTATGACCCAGATTCTGGGACACTGTATGGCCCCATCCTGCCCCTGTCTCAATTAGGCTATTCACTCAGCTTCTCCCTCTGTGCTTCCTGCAAATCCTAGCAGGAAAGATCTGTAATGAAGCACCATGAACTCTCACCACAGAGAAGTCCTGAGATGGGCTGAGGAGTTAACACGGATGCATGTATGCCTCCTTTAAGGCACCTTTAAGCAGTCAGAGCAACACTAAGGAAATATTATTAGAAGAAACATTTAGAATTGAATTTTATTGCTTCCTGGATGGTTTTCAGGAGGTCTGTTTTCAAATGACTGAAAGGAGAAAGCATGATTTAAGTGATTTTAGAGAGGGGAACCATGATGTCAAGAGTGTGCAATGCACCTTTCAGCACAATGAGAAGCATTACTTGCAGGAGGTTTGCATGTTTTGAAGGACTTTCACACATCATATTCTATTAATTACTTCATTATTAGTCCTTCTGAGAAGTCAATGTATGCTAGCAGATAGAAACCCACCTAGCTGATATTAGGAGCTTTTCTCCTTCATAAGCAGGAAAATATCTTGTAAACGCACACGGAACAGGAAGAACTAGCCATGGTATTTTTAGGTTTGGGTGAAAATGTCACTGGGATAATTTAGCAAAGAAATAGGAAGAGGAAATAAACCAAGTTATTTAAAAACAATTTCTCAACAAAGAAAAAGATTAGTTTTATGTACCGGGAAACTGCAAAAAGCACTTATGTTATCTGGATATAATATGAGAGCAGGTGTCAATAACGTTTCTAATCCTTATATATCTCAGTAATGCTTCAAGTTCTCAACTTCTGTATGTTTGATGGCACAGACTCCACCTACACCTCAACCATAAGTCAGAAAAAATACAATACTTCACAGCTCAAGCAGGGAGAAACTTTTCCTCCTACATGTGGAATAGTGAGAACACATTTTTTAAATTCCCTTTAGTTGTTAAAAGAGGGAAAACATTTTGACTTGCCATTACCCCTTTACCCTTGGCTGGTAGATTTCCATGTTAGAGGAAGAAAGGTTTGAGGTGATAGAAGTTTACATAACACAGCTAAGCATATTATGTAAAGATTAAAGCAGCAGGGTCGGCACAGGGACAGAAGTGGCTCACTCGGCCAGCGCAGCCGGGGTTACCTGACAGCCAGTTCTGCTGGAGGTTTGTTTTGTACCAGGTTAATATGCCCACTAAACAACTAACATTTAAGTGCGGCTCTGCCTTGGCCTCTCCCATTCCTGACTGCGATGCTTTCCACAGAGGCAATCCCTGCCTGTGTGGGAGGTGAGGTTCATTTACCTGGCCACAATCAGGCGACAGCGCCTATTTCCAGCTGGGATGCTGCGCGTCACCCGGTGCCGCCAGTGCCCGGGAGCGGTTTGTGCCACCCAGCCGAGTTAATGCCACGCAGTGGTCGAAACTACCACGACAACACAAAGTGCGGCCACCAAGTGCCAAGGGCCTGGGCCCTCCCTGCGCGCCGGCGGAGGCACCGCGTGCCCTCGCACTGCCTCTCCCAGGTCCCGCGTCCCTCCCCGCCCGGGGCATCGGCCGCGTCCCCTCCGGCTGCTCCCTCCCGCTCCACGGAAACAAAGGCGCTGGGGAGGTGCGGGCGGCGGGCCGGCAGGACCGGGGTGGGGCGGAGGAGGGGGCGACTGGCGAGGGGAACAAAGGAGCCGAAAAAGACGAGAAGAGCCAAGAAAGTTGATACCGGCCTCCGCCGCCCCCTGCCCTGTCCCGGCCCGCCCCTCCCGCCCCCCGGACTTTCGCGTGGGGGCTCGCGGCAACCCGGCGGCGGCAGGGAGAAAGGCCGGGTACCCTCACCTCCATCCCACCCGAATCCCCGGCCGAAGATCCCCGCTCGCCCCATCCCCTCCCGCTTCCTCCTTCTTCCTCTGCCCCGCTGACCCCGC
>VXAZ01005984.1:308017-400943 GCA_013399875.1 Gymnorhina tibicen | reverse complement strand
CCGCCCCCGGCCACCTTGGCATCTCTGCCGGCGCCCCCCGCTCCCCCAGGCTCCATCCAGCCTCCATTGCTCCTCAGCACCCCCACACCCTTTCAGCAACTCTTCCGTGTCCATTTGTCCTGGTCGCCCTGCTGCGGGCGGGAGCAGCGACCACCCCCGCTCCCCACCGCCCCTCTGCCCTGCTCCGCATGGTCCCCGCGGCACTCGCTGCGCCCCTGGGTCTGTCGGGTGCCGGTGTACCCCCTGCGCCCCACCACGATCGAGCCTCCCGGGATGCGCTATCCTCACGCCCCCCGCCGCAGCGGTGGGCACCCCGGGCTGGAGCCCCTCGGGAAAGGCACTTCCCCCCTCCCCTGCCCGCCCGGAGCGCCCCAAGGAGCCCCGCAGTCCATCCCTCTCCCTTCCCTCATGTGCCCCCGACATCTTCCTCTCGCAGTCTCCTCCTCCTCTCCTCGGTTGTCTCCTACTTCTCACCCTGGCCCGGCCGCCGCCCGCCCGGCCGTAGGAGAGCGGGGTGTGTGTAGTTCTGGGGATGCTCGTGGCCCCCACCCGCTCCCGTACGGCGGGCGCTTCCCGACGGGAGAGTCGCGCCTGTGCCCACGCGCGGCCGTGGGAGCACGGGGCTGCCGTCCTGTCCCGTCCCATCCCTCCGGGTGTCCCTCAGTGGCGGACCCTCCCCGGCCACAACCTGGATTCTTTCTGCCTCCGTCCTGCGATGTTGTGGTCTTTTTGCCCTCTATGGTTTCTAATGAAGATGAAGTAAGGCGGCTGCTGCCGTTGCTGCTCGTAGTGGACCCTGCAGAAATATTCAATTTATCTTGGCTTATAGGAAATTACGACCGCTTTAGAAAGACATCATCAGTAGCTCTGCGGCCCTTGGGACCCATCTGCACATTGCCAGGATCTTGCTGTCCCCGACTGGTGGATTTTTTTTTTTTTGGTGGGGTGTGATGTGTGATAATGACCGGTGGTTTCGGGTATTTTTGTCTTTTTTTGTTGGTGGTTTGTTTGTTTTTGTTGTTGTGGTTTTGTTTTTGTTTTTATTTTGAGGAGGAAGGGGAAGGTGCCAGTGGATATATTTGACAAAAGCAAAATATTTGGGACACTTCGAATTGATAGTCGTAGTTACACTTGTAATCTGTCTCTGTGCTGATGCATCTCACGTTAAGGGAGAGACTTTTAAGTCCCCCTTCACTCCTTCCTCTGTCCCCTCTGCTCATTTTTCTCTGCACAACAGCAGGGAGGTTAGCAACCCTCATCTGAATGTAGAATAGCCTGGCAGCCGGGAACCTGGACATCGTGTGTCTTCCCTCTTGCTCTGTGTGACAGTTGCAAACACCCTTATGGCTCTTCAGATTCAAGGAGTATCTTGTATTTCTGTCTTAGTGGCAGCGAAATGTTTTCTTCACAGTGTCATCCCCTCAGTTGATTTTTTTTTCCCCATTCTCTTACTTGTTCATATGTTTGTGTGTCTTTTTAAGTTTGACCCCGTTTGAAGTGTCCCTTAAAACATGCTTTTACTGAAATATTGAGCATCCCTTGAACAAAACTTCCTAAAATTGCAGATATTTTGAGGAGAGGAAATAGAAAGAATTGCCTGGATGTCAGAAGGGGGAACAGGGAGAGGAGAAAGGAAAAAAAGAAACCAACTAATAAACCCAAACACTCCCCCTCCCTACCCACCCCCCCCGCCCCGAAACTAGCCAGACATCAAATGACAGATTTAAGCATTTTCCTCTTGTAAATGCTGGCATTACATGTTACAGTAATTATATGCTCTGGGCTACTGTTACAGTGTTTGTCTGCTGGATAGTAACCTGAACTTATGAAGTGAATACAGTTGTTTTTTGGATAATAGTAATATTTATAGCCAAGATTATTCATAGCAGATGTCCTGTGCATATAAGCATTGTTAAATATGCTTTCAACTTTCTGGCCTTCAGTGTTAAAGCCTATGTATATTGTGAGCAGAGAATTTTTCTCTATAAAATTAGATGTATTAAGCAGAGTTCAGAAGTAAAATCTAGGGCAAATAAAAGACCAACAAAAGTGTTATAAAAAGAGATGAAGTTGTATTTTAACTTTATGTAGAAGCAAGGAAAATGGGCACTTATTACCGAAATTGCATTATAGTTGCGTATTTTGACTTGTCAAAATGTGATACTTTTGTTGTTTATTACCTCTAAGTGTTCTGCAGCTTTTACCTTGAAATCTGACAACCAGGATTTAAATATCTGAACATCAGCCTGTGTAAATTTATGAACTATGTTAAATATATTGTTGTAGCTGTACTATAGGAGAAATTGTTCTCTAGGAATGGACAATTTTTGTATTTTAATTTTAGGGCAGAAACTGTGCATTATTTCAGTTACCTTAATGAGCAGGCTAGGTGTTGTGTATTTATATATATTTATATATGAAAATATTATTTGCTGTTATAAAATCAAAAATGCAGCTTAAGCTAGTTAAGGGAAACCTTAGTCACATATCTACCACTTGGTATTGCTTGCTATGTCTTTTAATGTCTAAACATTTTGAAGGGATGCCATACTTCCAGAATTCTTTTTCAGTATAGCTTCACACATTAGACAAAATGACATAATTCCTCCTGAAGTTAGTTGGATGTGTCAATAAGGCCGGAAGAGATTATTTCTTCTACTTCATAGTGTGTATTATTTGATAGAATTAGATCTTGGTAAGGGTTTTTCAGTACAGGAGTAAATTTATTTCTATGCTGTAACTAGAACACTTATGCCTTTTTAAAAAGCATCCTTTTCAACATAACCTTGTTGGCATTGATATTAATTTACTTTTCCTTTGCTGTCTGTTTCCATAAATACGTACAGGGAGATGAACTTTGTTTAATCCACAGAACAAGCATGGTTGAATCCGAGCCTGAAATCTCATTATTCTCCCTTGAGCTAGTCTTAAAACATATAATAGTCAAGGTGAATAGTTTTGTTCTTAATTGTGATGATGTCTGTACATAGGTAGGAGGAAAAGCGAGTCGAAGTTCACAGCAATTTGAAGCTCTTTGTGTATGAAAGAGCAAATTCTTGATTCAGACAGATTTGATCAGAAAACCACCCAGATATATGGGGATTGTGTGGGTGTAAGCAAGTAACGTTTGGGCCTGTATGCTTTTTATTAAAAATCTCTAGAGAAGGATATATATAACATAGGTATATAAGCTACAGATTTGAAGTTAAAGGAAAGACCTGAGTTTCAGTTTGGTTTTGTTTTGATTTGGTTTGGATGTTTTGTTTGGTTTTGGTTTTTTGGTTTTTTTAAATCAGTCAGTGCCACCACATATGCTAATTCAGTAAGAGTTTTTCATGGACATCTGCCCTTCATTAGAACAGTTTGAGAGTTTGAGGAGTCATGACAGCTGTTAACAGTGGGCTTGTAATTCCTCATCTGTCGGCATATTGTTATACTATTTAAAATGAAGGAAGAAATTAAAATAACTAACTAGTATCAGAAGTGTGCAAATAAAGGACTTGACTAACTTGACTTCTGAAATATACTGAGATTTCTTGCTGCTCATGTTCTCTAACATCTTTGCTGCCTCATGTTGCCTGAATTATATTTGTCAAGAAAAAACTTCCTTATATCCTCTACCAACGTGCTTACCATTTTAGTAAATACAAACAGTCCTGTGTTAGAGCTTTTTAGTTCTGTGTTTCCATCAAGCATGCCAAGATGTGGATTTTGTAATGTGGAAACCCACACTGTAGACTTGGAATGAACCCACAGACTTATTTCATATGGGATAACAGAGACTCCTTAGATAGTAATAACTCTCAGTTTTCAACAAACTATGGTAGATTTGAACTGGTGGCATAGTTGATGGGACAGCTAACTCACGGTATTGCTGAGTGGTTGAAAAACATAATTTACAGTGAATGGTTTTACACTTGCAGGATTACATTCCCCACTTCAATAACTTCTGAGTTTCATATATATATATATATATGAGGGGTTTGGTGGGAGGGGTTGGTTTGTTTGTTTATTTTGGTTTTTTGTTTATGGGTTGGGTTTTTCTGGGGGGTGGGGTGGGGGTGGGATAGGGTTTAAAATTGCCAGCTCTTGAATTATTGTTAAGATGCTTGTGGCAAAACTCTTCAGTATGAGGATTACTGAACTACTATGACACAAGCATTATTTAATTAAGGTAAAGACATATATCCCATGTGTTCTTTCCTTAAAGCATGTAAGAAATACCATTAGGCAGTTTCTTCTCAAAAAGCTAACTTTAGTTTGTCTTTGTTCAGTGCAGCATCTGCCATGTCTACAGAGGGGCAGAGAGTGGATGATAGTCCAAGCACTAGTGGAGGCAGCTCTGATGGAGATCAGCGTGAAGGTGTTCAGCAGGAACAAGAACGGGAGCAAGTTCAACCCAAGAAGAAAGAGGGGAAAATATCAAGCAAAACAGCTGCTAAATTGTCAACTAGTGCTAAAAGGTACGGTGTTCTTCCTGGTTGTTTATTTTCCTTTCTCTTCTTTCAGCTGACCATCATATGTGTATATTGACTCAGTATATTAATTTTCTGATTGTTTTATTATGACCCTACTGTATCAGTGTAATAGCCTTTTGAGACTGGTCACAATAATGAGACCTGTATCCTTTTTCCTTTCTTTGTCAGTTTGCCTCTTTCACATGGTTTTAATAGTTGCTTGAATGATAAAAGCTGACATTTTTTTATTGCTAATAAAACTCAGACAGTTTTGTAGCCTTATAAAATATATCTCTGTATGTGTATGTATGACTGATGTTGAAACTTGTCAGTGTAACTTACAGTTAATTAGCCATAAACATTTCAGACAGTTCAGTAACTCAGCATGTTAGGACTACTGTAATACCTATTGCTGTGAAGTACTACCTTTTTTCCCCCCCAGATGGTCAGGTCAGAAATACTTGAGTGAACAACAAATGCATGTTGGTTTCATTACTTTAAACTGTGATCTGTTTCAATACCCATTTCTTTTCCTTCCCTTTTCTGCTTGAGATGAAAGTTTGGGTGGTAGAATAGCTATTTAAATTATTCTATGCTATCATGTCCATCTCCAGATAACGATTGTCTTGCTCGGACCAGACAGAAGGAATTTACAGCTTAGCGTTGCTTCGCTAGTACACGTAGGGTTGTTAGTCTGAGCAAATGGGATTATAGTGATTGAAGTTAAAAAGCACTCATAAAATAATCTGACAAGAGACCAATTCTGCAGACTGTCCTGATGCAGCATTCCCAGATCTTGTTTCTTTGCTAATCCAAGGCTGTATAAACTACAAGAGAAAACACTGGAGTTGTACCACTGTGGTGCTGTGGTGAAGGAGAAGCATCAAGCCCCTACTGCCATAATTTATAACATATGTGTGTAGTCAGAGTCTGTAAATAACAGAATGTAAACGTGTGTGTAATCTCTTCAAGATTCAAGTCTTTGTTTTGTCTTAATGTGTCCCTTATCAGTTACATCCTTTTCTGAGCTAAAGTATCTATCTTTTGTCTTTCCAGTGAGGTAGTGTCATGCTTTTCTTCTGCTATAGATACCTTCTTAATAGGTAGCTTTTCTTCAGTTTTAATTCCCTGGAGAAATACTTTCTGGACACCCATTCCTACTATGACACTATTAGGAGATTACCTGGTCATATCGTGTACAGAATAGCCAGCAAAACTTGCCTGTGCTTCCTTTTAAGACAAGAAGGGGAAAAAAATCCACCCAGCTTTCACTACAAACCACAATGTTATTCATGTAGTTAATACTCACAGCCGTTATGGTTTCTGGTCGTCTTCTCTGTCGTCTGCTTCCTGCTATTATTATTTTTTAAATATTAGGAATACTGGATTAGTCATGACTTTTAAGGTCATAAAAACAGTTTCCAGCATCTTTAGAAAGCAGTCTGTGTATTCTGAACTTTGTACAATGCCTGGTGTAACGATGCTACAATTCTGACAAGGGCCTGTGGACACTATCCTATTAAAAAATTAATAATGGTATGTCAGAAATTGGTCTATTAATCGTAGCTTTGTATCTTCAAAGCTTAGAGCTTTTATCAACAAGCATTTTACAGCGATAAAATTACTTAAACCTTTTAAAGTTTAATCATATCTGCTTATGGTTCTGCTGAAACTAATTATGCCATCAGTTGCTGACATCAGTACATTTGCCAGTTAGTCTCTAAAGCAAGTTTCACATGTGTAGTAATATTGATTATGCATTTTAGAAATATACATTTGATTATGCATTTTAAAAGCTGGCACGACTTACAATAGTTCTGTAGATATGTGTACAGTATTTTTGAAAAGAAATGTATTTTAGGAGTGCTGGTTGTCATAGCACTTTCTGGAAGGACTACAGAAACAGTTTTTATAGTAATGGGGTTTTTTATTAGCATCATTGTATTTTTTCGGGGGGGGGGTTGGGGTTTTTTTTGTTTTGTTTCTTGCTTTTGTTTTTGAGTATTCAGTAGTTTGTCATTGTGTTAGAATTGGGATTGTACCTTCTCTAATCTGGCCAGGTTTTCATATTACAGGTTTTGTTTCTTTGCTTTTTATTAAATAAGTAGTGTCTCAAGAAAGGTAAATCAGAAATTAAAGTAGAGGCTAAAAAGGAGAGGAGTGGCATAAAGGAAGGAAAAATGTCTTAGAGTCCTCAATATGTGATAAGTATTACAGAAACAGTCTGTTTAAAATATTTTCATAGTAGTATTGTTATTTTAGGTCAATAGAAATGAGAAATAGTGCAGGATTAATAAGGCTTTACTCTGGTACCTTCATTATAGTGAAAGGAATCAATTCAGCTAAAATCAGTAGAACGCTCAAACAACAGAGTGTAGCACAGTTGTGGCTTTGGTCAAGATTCCTTAATTCCTGTTAAAAGCATCAAACATCAGCAAGTTCACTGGAGCTAAGCTCACAGACTACAGACTTGATTCTAGCCTAAGTTTGGAAATCAGATTTTCTCCCTTGGAAAGCTTTTTCACTCACATGGAATTGTAGTTACAGTATTTTTTGATTGCATTATGATACCTACTGGATATGAATGAAGGCTTGTGCATTTCTATTTGGAAAACTCCTGGTTTGCTTTTTATTTGTATGTTTATGTAGTCAGTTAGATTTAAAGAATTTTCAGTAGCATGAAGTTTTATATAAATCAAGATTTAGCAGTGTGCAGACTTTTGCTTGTGTAATAGTGAACTGCTCCCATGTCTTATGTATGAATATACTGTTCATGCAGCTTAACTGCTTTCCAAAGTGATCTGATTACAGAGGCTCTATGAAACCACTTAAATTCTACTTGAGCAAGATTTTTGGTATTAAGATACGGAGTTTCTTCTGTTAGCATTGCTGTGGATGGCATCAAGAAGGCAGAATGCCATCACGTGCTGTCCTTCTCTGTTAATACTTTAGGGCTAGCTGCTATACAGGTGTAATAGCTTACAGCATATGTGTTGCAGCGTACCGGTCCTTCAATTTTCCTCACCCAGAGGGCATCACCTTAAATAGCAGCCTTTCTTACCCAACATGTCAAGATTGAGAAACTCGCTGCATATCACAATTACAGTTCAGACATGGAATTGAATTGCTGTCCTTGAAAACAGCAGGCATCTTGTTACCTCTTAAGTAGCAAATCTTAGCATGACCTTTGGATTGAGAGAAGTGTAACCATTCTTGGCTGACACAGTAGCTCAACAAATAAATGTGTTGTTTTGCTTGGCTCCTGAAGGTGCTGGTTGAAAAATCTGTCAACCTTTATGTCCAATCCTGACATTTTTTAATAAATGTCTGTGCCTACAATGAGTTGTGAGCTGTACAACTTTAGTGGTAATCTTTTCATTATTCAAAGAAGTTGCAGTCTTATGGAGGAGCAAATAAGTGATAGATTAAATTGGTTCGAAATTCAACAAAGTAAAACTGAGCATTTCCCCCCCCCCTTTTTTTCTTCCTGAGAGGTTTATCACAGCACTATTTTTAAAGAATCTGGAAATGATATTTAGCATGTTGAATATGACGGCAAAATATGGAGTGCTTTTTCTCACAAGAAATATCCTTGTCATTTATACATATTTTAGTAAGTAGGAGAGAATATTTCTTTTCCTCCAGTACGAATCTAACCATCTTTAGATCAGTTTCCTGCTCAGTCACAATTTATTTAGTATTGAAATACATGCCAGTGACTGCATTTTTAAGTATTTTCTAAGTAGTATATTCTTCGGTATAGGGTTTTGATTCATCTGGCTTTTATGGGTAGAGAGACATGTAGTTTAGAAAAGCAGATGTGGTAAAAATAGCTTATTGTCATATAGTCCTTTATTTTCTTTCTTTTTCCTATTGATAATGTTGCAAAATCCTCTAAGATGCTCACATCTCTCTTAGCTTTAGAGAACTTTTAACTGTTTAGTGAAGGAAACAACACCCAGTCCCTTAAGGCTTGGTACAGTAGTAAATATGTGTCTGTGAGAATTAATAATATTTGAAATCCACAATGTACTTTCACGCTTCTGAATTTACAAGTAGATTAACCTTTGCACTGTTACCGGAAGGCAACTATGTTTGTTCTTTACTGAGCATAAAATGGAGTGAAATTTTTTTTTATATGTGTGTGTGTATATATATATATATATGTATGTACGTATGTATGTGAGAGAGAAGAGTCAAATGACTTCTCTAAGACCAAACAAATAGTATCAGATCTGACATTGCAAATAAAATGTCTTATGTGTGCAGCCCAGGGCTTTGATTCCTAGCAAAGGCCTCACCCCCTGCCATCACCCCATTTCCCAATATGTACTAAACCATAATGTCATCAGTTTAAATATAAACTGGATGTATATAATGATTTTAATTTAGAGGGCTTTTCCTCTTTGACATAGCTAAACATAACTGTTATTGAGGCAGAAAATCCTGAGAAACAGATGCCAGAAAGGACCCTGAAGAAAATGTTTTGTTGCCAGAGGCCGCATATTGTTGCGGTGAATCCTCTGTGGTCAGCGAAGGAAATGAGGCACGTCCTCTCCTATGGCAGATTCTGAGGGCAACTCAATGGGGATATGAAACAAGTGCCAGAGCACGTGCAGACAAAGGGCAGCTTGCACACTGGAGGTCTCTATCAGTGCAAGGCTCTCAGGGATGCTGTTCGATGATTTAATTGTAACTTTGAATGCTGTGACATGTGAACAAGCTATTGCGTGTCAGCTGTTCTACAGAAACTGTTTATGAATGAGCTCTCAGCATGAATGCAAGGTAAATTAAAGTTGCAACAAAAGAAATGTAAGGTGTATAAATTAATTTTAGTTTGGGACACCGCAGAGTAGGAGAATAAACATGGACAGCTTGCTGAGGAGCAACTGATAGACAGTATTGCATTAATATGTTTATCTTGTTTGTATAAAAACAATCATGAATGAAATGTCTCTTTATCTTAGATGTTTGCAAGAGCAATGATGTCTCTTGAACATCAATAGACAGTGCCATCTGATCAATTTTTATGTTTTGAAACAGAAAGGTGGTTTGTCCTTGTCTGCTCAATCACCGAATAGCTTGATAAAGGACCATTTTAGTGCTCTTGGCATTAGAAGTTTTGGGTTGAACTAGAACAGATGGAGAAAATGAGAGACCCTTTTGTTTTCAGACTGTAAGGAACGTGGGTTAGGATTCAGGAGGAAGAATGTAAAGTTTTTGATCTGGGACTGAAGTTGTGGAAGTTGTCAGTCCATTTTTGACATGCCTCATGCTCACTGGAATGCCATGAAATATTAACTGTTTTTGCTACTATATGTAAAGCAAAGGAATGATCTCTGACTCTGTAATAAAGTGCAATGCCATCGTTCTGTAACTTCACAAAAGGCTGAAAAAGCAAAATTGAACCACAAAATTGAAGTTTCCATGCAACCTAGGTTTTCTGTAGTTTGAATTTGTGATAGTATAAATTTCAAAATCATGGCAGAAGTTTGTATTATACAGAAGAAATATTTTAAGCATTCCCACAGTTATAATATAAGATCCCACTTCTAATAGTTGTGATTTGTTAGGATTTTTTAAATGGGCTGTTTTAAAACAACATTTTTGTTGTGCTTAAACTTCTTTAATTTAAAAGTGGTGTGACTTTCAGTGCTACTACAATGATTTTGTGCTTGATTAGCAGACTGTGCCTGTATTTTTATAAGAAAGGTATGATATATATTGGAGGAATTCTATGTGCTGGTGATACAAACATCTCAGTGAGTAGAAAAAGCAAGTAAAGATCAAATTGCTCCCCCTCTGCAGAAGTAACTCTGTGTGTTTGTGTGTATGTAGGGTACACACCAGCTCTGTATGTAGGGTATACACACCCAGCTGTGGTAGAGATCAGGTATTCAATGACTTGACTTGGAAGCATCAGCCTGGGAATGTCCAGGAATCCTTTACAACAAAATTGCTCTCCCTGGAGTTAAAACTCTGGCAGGATGCCTGTAATGTCTCTATGGGTGACCTAGAGGATATGGCAGAGTGTACTCTAAAGTTTTCAGATGACACCGAATTGGGTGGGAGCAATTGGTACATGCAGGGGCATTTTATATTATGTATGCCACCTGAATGCTTATTTTGATGAGCCATTTACTTTGCCTGTATTTATATGCATAGAAGCTAGAAGGAAATCTTAGCATCTGGAAGAGTATTTTTATCTTTTCAGTGATCTCATCAGGTCTTAATAAATGGTTATTACCTCTGCCTACAAATCTTGCCCACGTATGTCCTAATTATTTCAGAATGTGAATGATAAAGGCTTGAGTTTCTGGTTCAGGCCAGTTCTTCTACTGCTGTTGGTTCATTTATTCGTTATAGCCGTAAAATCAATTCATAGTGGCATAAGGGGAATTTTGATAGTGGCTGTGAGACTCCTTAGCATGTACGATTGTGTTTGGATTGTAACATTATATAAAGAATTAAACTGCTCATTTTTACATTATATATGCCAATATAACTGAATGCTTATTTTGGTAAGCCATTTTCTTTACCTGTATTTATATGCAAAATAGGTAGCAATCATTTTTAACAAGATCTGTGTGGGTCAGGCCTGAACCTTTGGCTTGTGGCTTGAGCACCTATCTCAGGATTTTGAGTGGTATTATTGTGTTGTTATTTCTTTTTTAGTTTAGGGAATAATAGGAATAGCAATCTGCTCTGTGCATGAAATCGTGTGAAGGAGAAGGCAAGAAGAAAATACTGAGGATGTATTGAATTGTTTCTCTTTTCCTTCCTCCTTCTAAATGTTCATGTTTTTGCGCTGAAGTAGCCTATAAAAAAAAGCCTTGGACATAGTTTATAGGGAAGGTGGCATTCACTGTCCTGCTTATGGCATTATACTCTGGCAAGTCTTTGGGAACTGTAAACTCCTACAAGTTCCTTTGGGAACTCCGTATCCTATTCTGCATACTTACATTTCTTCAGAGGTCAAGATACTGGCTGTCATGCAGATGCTGGTGTAAGGGAAAAGAGCCCCCATTGCTAGCTGTGGCAGAGATCAGGTATTCAAGGACTTGGCTGGGAAGCATCAACCTTGGAATATCCAGAAATCCTTAACAATGAAGTTGCTGTTCCCTGGGGAAGAACTCTGGCAGGATGCCTGTAATGTCTTTACTGGTGACCTGGAGGATATGGCAGAGTGCACTGAGAAGTTTTCAGATGACAAGCAGTGTGTACATGCAGGGGCAAGGCTATGGCTCAGAGGGATCTGGCCAGGCTGCAGGAGAGGGTTGACAGAGAACTCATGAGATTCCACAAGGACAAATGAACACAATGTACATGGGGAGGACTTACCCCTTGTACAGATACGTACTGGGAACCATCTCTGCTCGGAAGGACATGGGGGCCTTGGCAGACAGCAAGCTCAGCGTGAGGCAGCGACAAAGGCTGGGCTACCTCCTGGGAGATATTAACAGAAGCATAGTCCATAGACAGATGAAAGAGATTTATCTGTCTTTACTCAGCTCTCATTAGACTGTATCTGGGGTAACATTTACAGTTTTGTCCCCTCAGTGAAAAGAAGGCAGGTATTGGAGCAAGTCCAGCAGCAGGTCCCTAGGCTGACCAGGGAACTGGAGCACTTCTCTTTGGGGGAACCTGGTATCAGCCCCCCAATATGTAGGAGGTTGTGAAGCCCTGGGTGGGCTTATTCTGGGCAATTATCATTTGAGTTGGGGTGTTTTGCCCTGCCAGTACAATAAACATTAAGAAGCTAAATATTCTGGAGGGCAAGAACTATAAGACATGTAGTTGGAGGGGAAATAGAGAAGGAGGGTATATGAGACATTTAGTAATTGTGTAAGTGAGCAAAGGAGCTGAGAATCCTGACCTATGGAAAAAGTGTGATTTTCTAGGTGGCTGCTCATTGCATTTGTTCCATATTGGGGGTTCATTCAGAAGAGATTTGATTTTTACTTCTACGTGTTCATGCACAATTTCATGAAATGCTATAGCATCAGCTTTCAATCAGAAATTCTAAGAATTATATTTTGTTACTATTGATTGCTGTAGAAATGTTCATAAAGTTGAAAGAAACAGATTGAAAAAAAAAAAAAGTCCTGATAATATCTTTTTTCTTCCTCTTAAGAATTCAGAAAGAACTTGCAGAAATTACATTAGACCCTCCTCCGAACTGTAGGTAAGTTCACCTGGATTTTATTAACTTGGAATATGGAAATGAAATGTATGGAGCTGTGGAAATTGCATATGGGACTGGGGTAAATTTTAGCTATTCCTTTGTGCTGAGTATTTAGTAATTTTGGAGTAAGAGCTAATAGATAATATGTTGCCTACATATAAGGAATTGATATGAGATACTTTCTGGTAACCAAGGTAATGGCATAAATGGATGAACTCTATGATGCATTAATCAATACAGGACAAATATCAAATCACCCTTCATTTGAGATATTAAATCAGTAGTATTTTGTTTGATTCTGTAAAATGTAATCTTGGTGGCAGTTGCTTGGTGTATTTGATTCCTTTCTCTTGCGAGTTGTTAACACCCTGTGAATATAATGGAGAAAGGAAAATGTTATAGACACAAACTGTTAGTAATTTTCTGACAGTGGTTGTGGCAATCAATTGCGACATTCGGTGGACACTTCCTGAATTAGAATATATCATCATATAGACTTTCTGATAATAGTTATGTGCTTGTTTGATTTGGTTTGGGTTTTTTGTTTTGTTGTGGAGTTTTGGTTTGGTTTGGTTTTTAGAGGGTTTTTTGTCAGGTATGTTTACTTCTGGTGTGTTTAAAATTGGCTTTGAAATGAATGATGAGGTAGACCTTTAAGCCTTCACTGTCTGGTGGCTGTATACAGTTGTTTTCAGATGGCTGTCTCAGGCTTCTTATCTGTTAGCTTGACATATGGTCAGTGTTGGAGCTGGGCCAGGGCTGCACATTGCTGTTTAAAGGAGTCCCAGCCACTGCACCTCTCGTGGTGAGAGGTTGGGCTTGGTGCAGAATAGCTTCCACCTAGTCCTGCCAACCCATTTCAACTGATGTGGTTAGTTGGTTTCATTCTGTTAATGCACTAAAAAGAAAGATTGGTAGAAATAGCTGATTGCATGCAGCTTTTGTAATGAATCCCAGTATGTTTCAGTATCGAATTAACTAAGCAACTGGTAGTAAAAATGACAGTCAGCTTTATTGTTTTGGTCTCTTGACAAAAGTATGTGTAAGAAAATATTCTAACAAGATTTGATGTGGTTGTGCTGGATCTCAAGATGTAAGTCAAGTGGCTATGTACCAAGGCGCTGCTTAGCGAAGTAGCCTCGCAATAATAGCATTCAAAGAGTATTTCAGTCAATTAGGACTGAACAGTTTTTTGCTAGATAAAACATTTTAATAGCTAAGCTGTTCTGTCATGCTTATGACTGTTTGTGAGTCTTCAATCACATCAAAGCTGTTTCATGTGGCAGATTTTACTTCGGTGCTGATGACTGATGCCTATTAGTGGATTGATTTGCTGAGATGAATATGGAACTTCAGTCTGTTGCAGAAGAATGCTTAAATCTTTGAACTCAGAGTAAAAGGCTTACAGGTTTTTACAGGAGTGTAATTTTTTCTAGTTTTCTGAAGCCTTCTCTTTATAACAAAGCAGTTGTTTCAGTATACAAGATACTATTATATTTGATTTTTTTTTTTGCTAGAAGGTGTAAAGTAAGCATTGGCTGTCTTGGAAAGCCGTTTGGTGACTTGCAATTAAAAAAAAAAACAAGGGAGCTGGAGGTTTCCTGGGTTTGTTGAATTATTTACAGTAATGATAAAATAGCAATAAAGTGAACTCCATGATGTTTTGCAAAATCACAAAATTACATCTAACTTCATGTGTCTGCTGCTTTAATACAGTTCTTAAGATGCAGAATTAGTTCGTGTTGTGATCTTGATAGATAACTGTTAGTAACTTTACTATTAGCAAATATGTTTTTATACTCAATACAGAATCACTTCATTTAGTTTTATGCTTTGTTGACATAGTCTAAACAGTGTTTTCATTTGAACTTCATCTGTTTTCTATTATAGTTAAACATTATAAAATAAATACATCAGCCAGGCATGATTCTTCAGAATAATGAGGAAAGCTGAGCTATTTTACAGTATATCTTACCCTAAAGTATTGATACATCCTTTCTTGGTTTTAGTGAAATTTAGGTCATTGTTAAAAGACATGTTAGCTTTTTCTATTAAAAAGCCCAACCATATTTCCTAAAGATAATTTCATTCCAGATGTAGCCTACTTGTAATGGTTGTGATTCCATCTTGCCTTCACTGTGTGTACTCTTCCGTATATAAAATAAATTGTGACTGGGCAATAGGAATGTGATAATTCTGAAAACTAAATGTCACAGAAGGTGTGAAGAAAGTATTTTTCAAGAATACAGCTATCTTAAGTAGCTACTTAGGAAGTTCTGATAGGAAGGCTATTGAACTGAATTGGAACTCAGGTGGAATATTGCAAAAGGATTTGCAAGACTTTTCATTAACTAGAGCAGGCCAAAGCTTCAGGTTTCTCCCATTCATGAAAGAAGCCCCAAATGGAACAGTATGTGTAGCACAGTAGCATCCCTCAGTCGCATGGTAGGCTAGACAGGCGCTACAAGCTCCAAGGCAGCTGCAGCTTCCACTGCTGCAGCAGCTGTGATCTTAACTTTCCCCCGCCTCGTCCCTGTGAAGAGAATAGACTGCATAATCTTCGTGTTTGTCTGGAGGACAAAAAAAATCTTGCTCACAAATGTGCCTTGGCAGATTATCACTGCTGGGACTTGCAGCATCTTTCCAAAACTGTGGAAAGCTGTGGGTTTCAGAGTTCCTAAAAAATCTGTCACTTTGGCTTTAAAAGAAGATTTAATACTATAAAACATCAGAGTTGCCTGCCTCCCTAGGTGTTCCTTTTCTGTAGCTTGGGTACTGGGCGATGGAGAGAGTCCTCTTGGCTCTGCAAACTTTGGCTCCTTCCTGAGGACTGAGAATGTATAATGCTCTATGTGTAAAAAAGTCAAGCTGAGGAGTGGGGGTGTGGGACTTGAGCAGTGTAGTCATTGCTATTTTTGGAGGAAGGCATGTCATAAAAAAGCCTGTTATACTTCACATTTAACAGAAAGAACTGGATGGTTTTCAGTATGTGTTGTCCCATCCCTCCCCCTGTTTTACTTTTGTATTGGGCTGAATTTACTGTCAAGGACAGTCCTGAATGTGAAGCGGGTACATTTATGTTTTAAATCTGCTGCATTGTGAAATTTCAGTTTGTCAGATGTATGCCTAAATCGTAGACATTTGCCACACTTGTCTTTTTTTTTCCTCTCATTGAAATATCAAAGCTTGATTGCTAGAAATGGCACACATATTATGCTCCTGAGTAGTGCGGAGTATAGCTTTTCTCACAGGTGATAACATCCTCATATTTAAGTGTCATTTTCCTGTATTGCCTTGCTGAAAGAGGGGAATAGTTGGAAATTCTTGTAGCTAAAAAAATTTCTTTTCAGACTTCCCCATATTTTTGGCTGCATTGTGTATAAGACAAAAGATTTCTTAGACTACAACTTTTTGTATACTTTTTCCCTTCTCACTGGCTAGAGAACAACATCTCTGTGGCAACCTACACCAATTGCTTACATGGAAAAATAATATTTGGAAAGTATTTAATGTATTTTTAGCTTCTTTCAATGTGAACTTAGCAGCTGGAAACAAGAGAGAGCCAGCATGAAGTGAATAGCAGCTCTCTGTGGACACCACTTGGAGCAACTGCTCAAAAATTTCCTGTTAAGTTACTGATATTACCTGTCTTCCCCTTCATGTTGTCTTTTGGTGTTCTCTAGTGTACTTCGCACCATTCTTCTATTTTCTGTGTATTTACTGCAACTTCTATACATTTTTTACATTTCATTTCTTTTACCCTCTAGCAATATAGGTAATGCTTTTGAGGCTCACAAATATACTGTAAAGGACTGTGCAGCTTAGTGGGCAGAATGGCTCTCATTCTGAAACAATCAGTTTAAAACCCTGTGTGCAGTCTTATCTCTTCCATTCGTTTGGAATCATTACGTTAATTCCTTGCTTTTTATACTATGCAAAATTGATAAGCGACCAACATATGTGATTGTAGCATTTTGCTTGTGAAAACTAATCACACTGATAATACTTAAAACAGTTCTTTTTGGGACGATGTTGAGAAGAGCAAAGTGGGATGGCAGAATTTTCAATTTGGCTTAGGGAGAGAGGTCAGTGTGCCTCATGGATGTCTCTTGTGTAATTAATGACTGTATGGAGTCCAGCATTTCTGTTTAATACTGCTTTGACTCTGTTTTTGCTGAAATGTTGAGGCTGGGATCTTCACAACTCCATGGGATTGTGTGAATTCCAACAATTTCAATTACTGTTCTCCGGGCCACCTGTTTAAACTGCTGCCTAGTGCTACTTTAAAGCTAAAGAGATGGCACAAGTGTCAGGAACAGAAAACAAATGGGAGCACAATGTCAGGGAAAGACTGGGAGGGAGAAGATGGTCAGTCTTGCTCTAAAACGCAGAGGGAGAGAAGTGGAGGGACCTGGAGCAGCAGGTACAGCAAGTATCTACCCTGCAATTGTGCTCAGTGATTTTGATTGTTTGACTTAGGGAGGCATCAGTCTGTTGCCACAGGCACATGGCTGTGATGCGTGCGATGCTAATGTGCGAGCAGGGTGAAAAACTGGAGTAAGAAATGCTTTCTCTGAACATTTTCCTTCGTGAACATTTCCAGCCTGTGAATTCAGGCTCCCTTCTCATTGTGTAACTTGTGGAGTTTACCTTCTGCCTGTATAGACTTTGATCTGCTGCTCGTCCTCTATAACCTTAGTGAAAACATGTGACACGGAGCATTGTATATGGCTTTGAATTTACAAAGGTCTCTTTAGAATTTACAGCAAATAGCAAAACTTAGTCAAAAAGATAAGCATAGAAGTGGTTGATACTAGGGTGCAGAATCCTGTTGGTTTTAAATCCATGATGTATCAACAATTGAGCATAAGGATGGTTGAAAAATTTGAGAATTCACCGCAACTGCTTTATTTTTTACTTTTGAGTCACTTTCTGCTTCAAAAGCAGCAAGAAACAGGTCCCAAAGATATGCAAGTTAACAATCACACTGGGATTGTATTTTATAATAGCAACCATACTGTATTTTTTGAGTTAGATTGCCTGTTTTTTTAACTGGTGGGGTTTTTAGATTTTATTACCGTGGTACCTTGAAGTATCTTGGATGAAAAGTGTCAGGTTACTTTTCAATATGTAAACTTTTCATTCCTTTAGTTATTTTCTATTAAGACAGTGCAGAACCATAATTTGGGCTTTAAGCTCTGAAGTATGTAACTATATTAAAACATTTCTTAAAAAATATCTGTTTATTTTCACTGTAAAAGTGACCTTTCAATGTCATATTGTTTACAAAGCATCTGTTTTTTAAAAATAACACAGATGTTTCTTTTCATGGGTCTTCCATGTGTCAAGATGCAGTGTACTTGGAAGGTCCTCTAAAATAAAGCTGATTTTTTTTTTTTTGGTGATCTGATATATTTGAAAATCTATGTTTGATATGAAAAATTATTAGAGAGCGCTGAACTTTTTTTTCCATTGAATAAACTGAGTTTTCAATATCTGCTTGATTGCATTATTGCTTGTGGTTGTGGGGTGATTTTAGGATTGATTACATGCAACCCTCAAAAGCTTCAGGACATATTGTGACCATTGGTGGCTTGAAATGTTAGCAACTTTCATGAAGGCAGGAGAGGAAATAAAAGAAGAAAGGCTGCAAGGGGAACCTGCCACTGGCTGCCTGCCAGGTCTGGCAACTTCACTCAGTGATGACGATGTAAGGAACTGTCTGACAACACCCATTAATACCTCCCAGCATAACAATACCTCCACATGATTTCTGCCAGTTCTCCCAGTTTTTGAATGATGATAACTTCTCTCCAGGAGGAGAGGAAAAGAGAAACTAGTGTTAGAGAAGAATAAGAGTACTTCATCAAGCACTGTGTGAGTGCAGATTTGGAAGGTCAGGGAGACGCTAGAGTACATCGTATGGCACAGCTGAAGCAGGGAAATGAGATTGGGGCATAAGGAGGGGGTCATGATGATCACAAGTTCCTTGAAGCAGGAAAGGGCAGAAAAGTGCTCAAAAAGCAGCCTGTGATGGACATGAGAGGTTCCTTGATATTTGCAATGTGCTTAGTGTAGAAGATAACTAAATCTCCAGTTTAAATTCTAAGTTGGGGAAGGTGGTGTGAAGAACTGTAACAAGGGTAAAATGAAACACTTTGATGCTTTTAGTGTGGGGAATTCTGAACAGAGAAATTTTCTTCTAACAGTTTCTTATTGAGTTGCAGCTGGTCTTTGTAAGTCAGTTTCCTACAGTGTACAAGAGCAATTCCCCAATGCTTCCAGCTTCAGAATTTTTCAGACCACCTTTCATAGACATCTCTTTTGCCTTCCCCTAAATAGCTAGACAAAGGTGTTGGTTTAGGGTGGGAGATTTTTTTTTGCTTGTTTTGCTTTTTGTTTTTCCTGTGAGCCAGAATTTGATTTGATTTACATTATAAAACTGATATTTTATATGCATGGTTTTGTAATCTCCTCAATAAAGCCGTAATAAAACACACACACAAACACACCTGACCCCACCCCCCCCAAATAAGTGTGTTAGATGAACAATCATTGCTTGCCAGCAAGGGAAGGAAAACCACCTTGACTGAGACTTTACATCATTGCTAGGAGACTTTGCAAAGAAATAGCTGAATGTATGGATTTTATATGTAGTTAGCTATTTCTGTGGGGTTTTTTTCCTTTTTTTCCCCCCTAAATGTAGAGTAATATATGAAAACTATGTAAGGATCAATTTCTTTACAGAAATTTGGTAGAGGAGAATTATTTGAAAGTGTGACTGTAGTAGGTACTATTGCACTGAACAAGCAGACACTGCCATTTCATGATAATCATGTAAAAAACATGCTTTTATTAGCAGCTCATTACCCTTTAGTAATTTACTCATTGTTGAATAAATGAGGGAAATGGAAGATATTTTGTCTATTGGTTGGGACTGACAGCATAATTAAGTATTTGTTTTCTTAAATAAATGGCACAATCTCATAAGTGCCTAACACTGTTGTCTTCAGTAAACCACGCTGGAGCAGAATTTGAATTCTGCTCCTCTCTGTAATACTTAAATCGTTTTAAAGAAAACTTTAAAAGAGCATCTCACAAATTCATGTTATTTCCTGAATGCTAATGTGTACCTCTTACTCCTTTCAAAAAAAATAGTGTTTTCCCCTCTCCTTGGTAATCTATTAAAAAAAACCCCAGTCTTTTTCAGTTCCAATACCACAATTTACAGCTTTTTAACAGCTATTAACTTTTAGTGCACTTTGTTGGGGGGGGGGTATTGTTTGTTAGTTTGTCTTGCCTTTTTGTTGTTGCTGGTTTTGTTACGGGTTTTTTGGCATAATCATGACAGTCTAAGGCAATGCTGTAATTTTTCTTTTGCTCTTGGTATGTATATATGGAATGTGTGTGGATTAACAATTAGTAGACTGAATTTAATGAAATCGTTTTCCAAAATCTCCTGGCAGAAAAGCTGCAGTTCAGGACTAAAAAGTAATGAACTAGCAATAGAGCATGCTTTGCAGCACTTTGGAAACAAACTATGAAATTGATCTGGGTGCTGTTTTCTTGGTGTGCAATAAAACTTATTTATGCTGTAGTTACACATTTGCAGCTTTGTTACAAGCTTTTTGGGGTATCTAATTGGCTGCAGCTTTGAATCATATCATAAACATGCCAAATGTTACTAATTACAATTAAGATATCTACTTGAAATAATCTTTGTTTTCATTTTCTCTGACAATTTTTTTTTTCACTTATTTACATGCCTTTAATTTTTCATTTTAACAGTTCTTGCAACACTATTTTTGTTTCAAGGCTGTGGAATTGGATTAAACAGGGTTTTTAAATACTTCCATGTTGCTTGGAAAGAAGCCAGTCACTGTGTATTGGCTTAATAGAAACCAAGCGTAGCAGTGCCTCACATATGGCAGCTCATGTTTGTGTGGTAAGGCATTATGTATTTTAAATATTACCTTTCATGCCACGATAGTCAAATTTATGCCAGAATCTGAAGTTTCCTCTGATTAATGTTAACATTCTGGGGTTTTTTTTAGGGAGAAATGTGTAGTCAAATATACAATTTACTGTCTGCTTGGCACAAAAGCCATATTTATGTGGCCTTTATTAATTTGAGATGCATACTGTGCCTGGAGAGGGCTATAGGTGAGTGATAATATGCTTTCATGACACTTGTAGCCTTTTAATGTTGTAAGTATTGTGGAGGCCAAGATAGTGACTCTGTAAGTAAGACTGAAATGTAAGTGTTTGTGTTCAATTTAGTATATTGAGTTATATTTGAGGAAAAAGCTGTACGCAGTTACAGCAATTACTCTTGAAGTAATGACACAGTTGACAACTTAAACCTTAAATTTCTAAAGGTTTTTTCTGGTTTGGGTGTTATTGTTGTATTGGGTTTCTAAATTATTTGTATCTTACTGTAACTTTTATGGAATTTGGAGCTTACTATAGCCTCTAGGAATTTTAAAGCCTTTAGAGGCATTTATTCTGTATTATCTTGCTGCAGGCAGTCTTTTTGTATACAATTCAGCAGTGACTTCATAGTGAAATTTCTTTATCAGAAAATAATGTTGTTATTCAATGGAGAAATAGCGAATAATTTCATTCTTTCAAAATGATTGCCTCATTTTCAGTACACATTGGTTTTTGGGGGAGGAAGGCTTTTTACTTCTGCAAGATTAGCTGATGTTTGATGTAACTTTCGTTTGGGAGGTAATGACGGTAAACACCACTGAATACACACATCATAAATCTAATAGAGATTTTTATCCTTTCTATTATAACTTTAGAATTGTCAAAGGAAATTCTGTTCTTTCTAAGACAGCAGTGCAGTATCTTCTGCATATATCATAATTCTATGGGTAATGTATAAAACCCATGGTAACAGACTGGATTGTACACTTTAAGGCGTTTTAATTCTAAAGTGGCTTTTATTTTTAAGTGTGTTATTACATTAGTTCATGATTAGTCTGTTTACACATAAGAAAGAAGTATTTAGGATTTTATACTTCTTAGCTAAATAGACAAATATTTTTTAAAGATAATTAAAGTATGCTTGGGATAACTATATGGTGTCAACTGTGTGGTCATTTTACCATTGATGTGATCCAGAGAATTTTAAAATTCTGTACAGTCTCATTATTTGCTATCTTAGGTAGCCTAAACAGGATAAATATACATATTGCCTACAAAATTAGGCATGTTATAACCCTTCCAAAGAAGATGGATGAAATGTAGCACATTTAATTTTCAGAGAAGTTTAGGACTGAAAAATTAGATGTCTGCCTAGTATGCAATTTCAGATTTGTTGATATAAATAATTGATTGCTAAGCTCATAGCTGTGGCATTTAGGGTTGCAAACCAGCGATTAAAAAAAACCTTCTAAAATTGGGGCTTGCAGCCAGGGTGGATTAATAGGAATATTGGTTTCAGAATCACTATGGTAAATGCAGTGCCAGGTTTTGGAGCAGCATGAAGTAACCATGGATGGGATTCATTAAGTGTTGTAGGTTAAGCTGTTGGCTGGAGTTAACTGGGCTTGAGCAGTCCACAGGAATTTTGAGTGAGTCTCTAGCGTGAAAATGGACCTTCCCATTATTTCAGATTTTGTTGGATAGCTTGAAAAGCAGGGCATTCATGACTGAACCTTTCTTGGAAGAGTGTCTGGCTTTTGATTACAGGAGAAAAGTTAGCCTTGCTCCACGTTACATTGGAGTATGTTCATTTCTCTGCAGCAGACATCATGGGACACACTTGGGCTTGCTCATTCAAAATACTTTGTGGCAGTGCACTTCTTGGCACTGCACCTCTCAGAGAACTCAAATTGCTGGCTGGTTCAGAAACACAACCGTGGCTTCTTGTATCTCCTGCATGCAATCTGCCACATTGCCTGCCAAAAACAATCCCTGGAGTCACTTTGTGCCACAGGTACAAAGAGCAGGTTCTTTCTCTCCCTTCCTGAGATATTTGTATGAGATCTGCCCTAGTTTGATTCAGAGAAAATAGCTGGCTCTAGCAGGGGGTAAAAACCCACCACCCAAGGTGCCCTTCCACGTAATTGGCTGTTTGTTTATTTGTGTTCTGTTACACATAAAATAAGACCTGTCAGTCTATAAAACTATTTCTAAAAGAGGGCTTGCTTCACTGCCATGTCTTATTCACAGCAATGTCCTGTTGGTAGCAGCAAGAACAGTAAAACACTTTGACACACAGTGTGCACATTACAAAAATGAAGTGTCATATCAAAAATGGCTGTAAACATTTTCACAGTCACTTGTCATTACATGTTTGAAGGTGGGAAATTTTTAGAGAAGACAACTCAATTTTCTTCCTTCCCTGCATGTCCAGGCTGCCTAGAAGGGAAGAAGTATTTACTTAGTATGGGATTTCAAGGGGCTGTTTGTGGACACAACTACTACAGTTCTAGTTGTCTGAGTACATTCCTCGACAATCTATCAACATAGTGATTAAGCATCAATGCAAGAGGACTATTTTGAATTTTGATCCAGCATTAACCAAGTCAATTTTGGAGTTTTTTTGTTGTTACTTTTTTAAATTTATTTGTAAACTGTAGTCTTGGAAGAGTAAGGTCAGGTGATCACAAGTATCATTGGTATGGGATACTGTCTAGCTGATAGGCATCACATAATCAACTTGAAAATCTCATTTGCGTCTGGAATTAATGTAGTGTAAATCAGATTTAAATTCATGATTCAAGTATAATGGCCTTCTGCATCACAAACTGCCCTAAGTGATATTTAATTAATAATATATATTAACTGTGAGTCTTTTGGCATACATGTGGGGCTTACGTTTTCAGGTAGCTACAAATGTGGCCTCAAAAGCCCACAATGTGGTGGCTGTAGGATGACGCATTCTGAAGATGTTCTACAACAACCTGCTTGCTCCTTGCTGAATACAAATAGCTGAGGGATGACAGCTATCTCAGTTTCAGTAGAATCTTTATGATTTATATGATAATGATAATTTTATTCTGCTGCCAGTACAGAGCACTTTGCAGACTGATATCAAGGTTAATTGTCACTTTGAGAAGAAGTGAAGCACAGTCTGCCAACCTGATGCTGTACTCAGCTGAGAAAGATAATTGTTATTCAAGTAGTATTTAAATGAGCCCAAATGCTGATAAACACACAACCAAAATACTTTATTTTTTTTCCTCTGATGTTTATTCACTGTGCTAAAGAATGAGGTCATTGCTGTGTATAAATACCACTAATGGACGCTGGAGTAAAAACATGCTGAGTATTTACAGAACTTACCAGGAGTGGGTTCCTCCTCCCCCTATATGTGGGCTGAAGGGAAATACTTTAAACTTGATTTCCTCTTGTCAACGCATCCTAATTCTTTTATGTCGCTGGTTGCTTGTAGCAGTTGTACTGTTACCTTGTATGTGACTCCTTATGCGCTGTGACCTGACCTTATTGGTGCACCTGAGCTGCAATCTGTACCAGGACTTGCGACTTCTTAGGGTTATTCCTGAGACTATCCCGTGCTCCACGTATCTCGGGGTGCTTTTAAAGATAACTTTATCTTTTTCTCTCTGGGCTTGGGGAGCTGTAAGCAGCTGAGCACCCAAAGAAACAGTGCAGAAACATGCAAATATTGCTATAAATTAGAAGCTTGGAATTTTTTTGTATTCCTGGTAGCTGCACAGCTTTTTAAGGGAGATGATCAGCTGTATGCAACAATGCAGTTCTATATCCCAGAAAGCAATGGGGCTGTCCCAAAATCTGGGACTGACTTTGTTCAATTTACATAACCCTTTTCATCCTAGGGTCTTCAAGATGAAAATTTTACTGTGGATTTCAAAAGATTTCAATTGAATAGAATGCATGCTCTTCATTCCACCTGCTACCCCCCGAGAGGATTTGTTTTTACCTCCTGTGCTGTTTGAAAATTATTGATTGCAGGGGTCTCTTAGCCTTGAGAACTTTTAGTTAATTTTGGTACAGCAGTAAACATCTTTATACTCGCACTGCTATTCTTTTGTGCACTGTCAAACTGACTTCTTCCTGATTCACATGAAAACTTCCAATCTCTGTTTAGTGATTTGTTTGTTGCTAATATTCCAGTGAAGTGGGTGGGTTCTGTTTGTTTGGGGTTTTGAAAATTATTTAGGATGTTGATTTGATGCAATTTTTGGACTAAATTAATAACTGATGTAACTCTACTAGACAGATTATAATATAAATATGCCAAAAATTTGCACAAAGCACAGTAAAATGATAGAATTTTTACTTCTAAGACTTCAAGAAGTAAAAATAAACTTGCCTTAGCAGTTTGTGTCAAGGGACACACATTTTTCCATGACAACTAATAAATTCCTGGCTAAGGTGTTTGCATATTATTATTTTGTAGGAGGACAGTTTAGTACTTATCTGGCAAGAGACCACTTGTTTGTTAATTCTGTTATTTCATATGCGTTATAGTCTTGTGGCTAAGAAACATAAGTGCTTAAATGGCTGGTTTTTAGTCCTAAACACTTCCATACGTTCCTGTAACGTTTTTAGATTCTGTATGGCTTAGTAGCTTTCCACATGACTAATGCAGATTTTAACAAGCAAAATGGAAAAGGGCCAACTCATAATTGTTAGTGCAGTGGCATAATCAGCCATACATGGTTTGTTTGTTACAGCTCAGCAATAGAAGAATGTTTCAAAGAGAAAACACGCGGAGATGATTAGTAAGTAGCACAGTGATGTGAGACTGTCCAACTACAGAAGCCATCTAGCTGGGTTATTAATTTACTTCAGGATATGCTTTCATTTTTCTTATCATAAGGGGCACTGATAACGTCAGATTTTAGTAGCCATTTACACTGAGTTACTAAGAAAAGGATACATGAAAGGGTTCTTTTTCTGGGATAAACGGATGTGTTGTAGAAGTGGTGAATGCTACATGTTGTACAAACTGCCAAACTGATTAGAGCTTGCCTAATGCAAATATGAAAAGGGGAAAAAATATCTGGCAGAAAGACAATTGGTTTTGAACAATAAAATGTTAAATCAGATGGTTATCAAAGGTGTAGATAAGTAACTTCAGCATTTATATTGTAGCAGTTACAAAGGCTACAAAATAGGCATTCTTTCTGGCTGTGTATCGATTGACATGAAATGGAATTGGAAATACCAGTGCAGTGTGATAAGTAATGGGGAGAAGACTCAATTGCATGGTAGTTGCTGTTACTGCTTTTCAATCTTACTTTGCTGAATTCATTGGAAGCCAGTTTTAAAACAAAAAATAAAGCCAAAAAAAAAACACCCCAAAATGCTTGTCCATTAAATAGGAAAAGGTAAATTTGCTGCTTATATGTGGAGAGACAGTGTAGTAGTATCTGTTTTTCAAGAGTAAATGCCATTCAGTCCTAAAATTTCTGCTGAATTTACAAATTAATTTTGCCCATTTCACTCACCCTTTAGCAAAACACTTGGCTTGCAAGCCGTATGCTCTTCCAGCTTCTGCTACATGTTCTTTCATACCCCTGATACAGTGACTTGAATCATCAGCTTTTTCTAAATATGCAGGCTACAAAAGCTGATGAATTGGTTGAATTAGTTTTAAACTGATTTTAATTAAAATGTGTCCAGATAGATTTTTTTTTTTTTTTTTAATTCCTTAGTTTCTGTCTTATTTAGGTTTATATTGAGTCTATTGATTTTAAACTGAATCAATGTAAACCTTGTTTCTAAATGTTCTTTCAACTTTTTGACTTTTTTAGCTAAAATTAGTCTTAAATTATGTGTTTTTCTTGAGCAGTGAAAGTTTCTACGTAGACAAGCCTTCAGCTAGGTGTCCATTTTGCTTCTTTATTCCTTAGTTCTTCCTGAAGAAAAAAATCCCAGAAAGTCCAAAATCTAAGTGATGTGTTGGGTAGATGTCAACTAATTGTAGCTAACTTCTTCACCTTTTCAGATTTTACTGGTTTCAGTGATTTTATTGGACAGGAAACTTACTTTAACCCAAAAGATATTTTTGGAAGCAAGATAAACATATGTTGTACAACATGATTTTTGATGGCATCTGCTGTACAGCTTCTGTAAAATGAAATTCTGTAGAGAAGAGAAAATTTAGGGAGATCTTATCCAAGTGAAGTATAAATACTGAGAAGGTGTAAAGAAGGTAAAGTCAGGCTCTTTTCAGATGTGCCCAGTGACAGGGCAAGAAGCAACAAGCACAAAGTGAAACACAGGAGGCTCTGTCTGAACATCAGGAAACTTTTTTCACTGTCAGGTTGACCAAGCACTGGCGCAGCTTACCCAGGGAGGTTGTGGAGTCTCCATCTTCTTTTGGAGATCTCCAAAAGAAGTCTGGACACAGTCCAGGGCAATTGACTGGAGGTGGCCTTGCTTGAGCTGGGGGTTTGGGCAAGACGACCTCCAGAGAACCTTGCCAACCTCAGCTGGTTCTGGAATTCTGTGATAAAATTAAAATTGGTTTGTTATTTTGGGGTTGGTTTTTTTTTCTTGTTGAAAAGCATAAATAGTCGAGCATTTTTTTGAGTTGGTCATTAAAAGAACCTAAGTTTCAGTTTCTATCCTTTTTGTGGACTGAAACAACAAAGGTGAGATGCAGTTGAAAAACAGGCAATGTGTGGTGGTTAGCTCACATACTGTGAGTTTGCCTGTATGTAATATATTAACATGTTCATTGAAAATTTTGCTTTTGTTATACCATCTTAAACCAGGTGCAATGTTTCTTGTTAGAGCAGAATATGGCTTGTGTTTGCAGATAACTGAGTGAAACTAAAGGTCAGAAGAAGAAGAGAAGCCATGAAGGGATGTGCACAACTTTTGCCCTTTTTGAAATGACTTAATTTTTGGCCTGACATTTAAATTCACTAATTAAATCTTTGATTGAAAATTTTACAGAACCACTTCATTTGAGCAGCATGCAACTATTTTTATCACCTGGATTGCACTGTTTTATATTTAGACTTCTAATAAATGAAATCGGCTGACTGTTGTCTTTTAATAACAGCAAAGTTTAATACTGTTAAGTGCTTCCACTTGCTTGTTTTACTGAAGTGTATGTACAGTCTTGAAGAACTCTTCTTTATACTGAACAATTTAGTTGGGTTCTTTTTGACGCACTTGAAAGTTACTGGACTCCCCTGGATTTATTGCATTTCCTTTTGAATAAAAACCAAGAGCCAGCCAGCACCTTAAGACTTTATAAATAGGTGCAGCTGAAATCCCTCCTAAACATATAACCTGTTTCACATACTCAGACACATCCAACCCCAAATACAGGAAGAGATCGATCAACACTTAACCTCGGAGCCATCCTGCAAAATTTCTAGCCCTCTGTTGTTAGCAGTGGTGTGGCTCCTGCTCGGCATGAAGGAGGATCCCTGTCTGCGCTAGCGCTCTTTCCCTGGCATGCAGAATGGTAGTAAATAGTTTAAATAACCCCCACACTTACTACTCCAAATATTCCTTTATATCAGAAGAGTAAACATTCTGGTCCTTTCATTTTCTTCTAAAAGCAGTAACTAAATAGATCAACAAAAAAAGGAGTAAATTATATGCTTAAACTTTAATTGCCTTACGGTGGTATTCAGTCTTCAAAAAAAGACCATGCTGATGACACAGTGAGCACTGTGTAGGTTACATAAAGAACTAGCATTGACTACACTAATAAAAAGTCTGGACCTGTATTGGTTCATTGCAGTCATGTCACAGGCGACTGTACTAAGTTTCAGAAGATGATTGTTAAGACACAGGAGTGGCTTTCCTGAAATGGAAAAGAGAAGCGTCTTTCACCAAAGAAGAAATTATCTGAGGGATGTATAGCTAAAAGGTTGGGAGACATTAGTTCAGAGTATAGACCACAGTAAAAAAATATTTATGTGATGATTTTTTTCTTGACAAATAATCTGAAAGTCTGTCAGATAAGTGCATGTGGGTTAATATCATATACATGTAATTTGGTGCTGAAATTTCTTTAAAAGTTTACAAAGTTTAAGAATAAAGCTAAAAAAATTATGAACTTGGGTTTTTTAAACAATGTTTCTTCTGTTTTAGAACATTTTGTTTTAAAAAAACCCAAACCAAAACCTAACCTGAGATCTCAGAGAGACTCTTTGAAGGTCTATGCATCAAGCTTAAGTATATTGATCAATCAGGAATACAGTTTTTGCATCATTTTGATGGGTTTTGTTTTTTCTTCCTTCAATTTGATCAAATATATATGTAAAAAAAACCCAGTTGTTTCTTGCTGTCCATTGACTTTATAAACCATTTTAATTTTGTTTGTGGACAATTTGTTCCATTCCATACTGTGTAGCTTTGGTTCTCTTAAGTTGAAGCCTAAAGAGTTAATGCTTCTGGCTTTCACTTAAGTGATTTGCTGCAGTAATTTTATTATTAAAGTTGAAATTTTATTGTTTAATTACAGTTTAGTCAGAGCAGGCAGAGAAACTTCAACATTGTTTTAGGTTAAGGGTAACAGTAGGAGAGGGATGTCCTGCTGATGATGATCCAAGTACTGTTTAAAAGAGATACTTTCCTTCCTAAACAGCCACATGATTCCTCATGTAAGAAATAAATATTCCTGAAAAAGCTTTTGAAAATGGCTTTTAAATTGCTATCCAATTTGAAGTAACCAATCCAGAGGTTAAACTTAACAAGAGCACCTTTGCTGCCAGTTTGTTCTTGTATAAACATTCATGTTGTAAGTAGTCATATGTTTAGGCAAAAACTTTATTTACACCTTGTGGTTGGTGAACCTGTTCATCATTAAAAATGCCAGTAATAGAGCATGTGACAGAGCAGTGGCCTTTTCATACCGCAGAAACTAAAAGAGACTATATAAACCAAGTAATCTGGATAAATGTTGAAATTAGGGAGAAAACTGAGTGTATTCGTGGGGACTTCGCTGGGTTATAAGTGGCAAGAATTTGTATCTAGGTCAACCACTGAATTGTAGTTGTATTTAGTCTGTAGATTGTTTTCAGCAGAATTTGGGAAAAGTACTCCTTGTAATGGTAATTACCTAAAATCACAATAGCATTAAGACCAACAAAAAATATTTTGGGTACCTGAAGCTGAGAGCTTGCTCTGGTAGCTTCTGTTCTTTCTTCCTAAGTACTATGAAATCTAGCTATTTAATATTTTTGGTAACAAGATGTCCATCCCTTGTGGTGTTTCATGGTTCGTCCTGAACACTTCAGTTACCTCCCTTTGTTTATCTGTTTATGTTCTTCCCCTTCTTGTTACAAAGGGGGGATGAGCCCTCTGGACTTGTCACTCAGGTTTATATGGATAAAATTATCAACTCCAGAATGCATTTTTGGACTGTTGTTAGTAATATTAATAACTTATTAGAACCATCTGGCAAGGCTTTGCACGTCATCCACCAGTATTCTCCTGAACAAATTCTGAGCATGCCTTGGGAGGAGGGAGGCTGAAAGAGATTCCTGTCCAACAGTTGTGTACTTTGAAGGGTAAGGGAGTATGGACACAGGCTGTTCTGAGCCAGCTGGCCTTAGTGCCAGCAGACAGTCCTGGCATGTTTAATTTACTATTATAGGTATAGTCTTTGTCTTATACACCATCCCAAACAGAAACTCTATGAATCTAGGCACCTTTCCATGCTGGGCATATATATGAGGGGTTATATATCATTTGTCTATTAGATTACTTCCAGGTTTCCCCACTTACTGCTGGGTGCTATTGAAAGAGTGACTTTCATAGCTGTTTGAGCTGTCTTTACTCAGAGCAAGGGCCACCAAGTTATGCTAGGAAATACCTCAGTGGGCCATGGTTTTGCATAATTGTCTAGACAGGATGTTTTGGGAATGTAACCCACTCTTCTGAATGCAGTGTTGTGTTAGTATTTTGGAATTTCTGCACAGCAATAATATAGTTATTCACGTCTCTTAAAACATGAATTTAATAACACTGATGTTAAAAGGTGATAGAAATTTCATGAAAATCATGTGTAAATTAAAGGGGACTTCGTGTGCTGAAAAGGAACAAGGCAACTGCATGCCTTGCTTGTACCAAGAGGGCAGAAGTTTGGTGTATGAGTCCAGCTGGTTGCCAAGGTATAGCACCTGTACCCCATTTAATTTTCTGGGGCTCTTGGCATTGATGATGGTCACTGTTGCTGGCCTTCCAGTGTGGAAACACTATTCCAAGGCTGTCGCTTTAGATATGCCTCTGCAAGCTTTTCAGATTATGTCAAAAGGTGATATGGGGGAGGGGAAGAAAAAAAGAGAAAGGAAGCATTGGAGAATTTTGTGGGCCAGAAATACATGACTTCACTTTGTAGTGGCAGAAAATGATGCTTTTTCAAGTTTAACTTCTCAGATATAAAATGTCTAAGAACTTCCAACCCTGTCCCAAACCAGAGTGGTTGTTAACCTGGTCAAAAGTTACCAAAATGTACACTCTAATTCTTTAAATGGCTGCTTGGTGACTTTTTATATGGGAGCATAATTGATGGTTTCAGTTTTAATAAATAATTCAGTAGTTCTCTCTCTTTGATTGTATAGCAGGATTTGTGGATAATAGAAGTCTGAGGACTAAGTGTGACTGATGAGAATGGATGGCACATTACTATCAATCTTGTCACTTTTTACCACAGGTTAAATTGAATTTGAGCTATTGACCATCACTCAGCATATTTGTCCTCTCACTGTGTGTGGACCAAAAACATGCTCAGAAGGCAATTATTAAACTTTGTGTGCCTGAAATAACCAGTGCTGGTTACACAGCCCCAGTGTCAGTGTTCCTGATTTTTTTTATTTATTTCTTTACTATATGGAGAGTGTAGAAATGGAGAGTGTGAGAATCTCTTGTTAATTTCTTAATTTCATTGGGCCTAACTTTCTCGTAGTTCAGCTTTGAAAGAAATTTATGCTTGTATTTACCGTTGTGAAGTCAAAGTATATAATAATTTCCTGTGGTGAGAAGAGGCTTATTTGACTCTGATAATTATGATGAATGCTCTGTAGTAAGAAGCCATGGTCAATAAATTTGGTATTCTTATAACATTTGTTCTTCTCTGTGTCTATGCTTGACATAAGGACAACTGTCTTTGGCTGATTCTGCCTAAGTGCCAGTTCTGATTTTTTTTCTTTATCTCTTTTTTGCCTCCGTTGTAGTTCATGATTCATCATCTTAGAGTCTTTTTCACTCTTTAGTCATCTTCAGTCTTAAGAGGAATTCTGATTGATTGTACTTGATTCCTAACATACCTTTCCGTATTATGATGTCCAGTAATCAAAAGGTTGTTGGATGTTTCTTTGTTTAAATGTGTCTGGGGAGAGCCATTTCTGTAATAGACCGTTTCTATGCACCGTATTTCTTACTTGTTCTTCCTTGCAGATTTCTGTTTATCACTTTCGTTTCAGGGTTCGCCAAGCCCTTGAATATGGTTGGAACGTGGTCAATATTATCTCTGCCATACCAGGCTTTCCCCTAACCTAAAACAGATCAGTCACTGATAATATAATGTAATTGCAAGTCAAACGAACTTTCTTTTCTTTGAGAGAGAATATATTATTACTACTTTAAGCAACTGATTTGATCACGGTCTACAGAAGAATCTTAACATTCTTTTAGGGTTTTTTCACATAAAATAAAAGAGAAGCGCTGCATGAAGACATGATGTGGCAAGCTTGGCTTCTTCCATATCTCAAAAGGTTGCGCATGGATTGATGATTACCCTTGCTCCCTTCCCCCGTGACTCCTGTACCAGTATGGACTATTCAATCCAGAAGTTACTCCTCTCAAAAGAAATTTGAGCTCTTCCCTACACCACTTTCTTCAGTGTGATCTCATCACTAGCCCAGGGATTAGTGACAGAAACACTCCAGGGCATGCAGATCGGCACTTTGAGCCTGAAGCTTCAGCCTCGCTCATAAAACCTGCCCCCTGATCTCTCCCAGCCCTTCCTCTGCTGTCAATACTCTTAGGAGCCATGGTCACCTGTTCCCCTCAAACCCTCTCTGGGATACCACACAGATGCCAAGTCAAGTCTGCTGCTTTGGTGCTTGTAAATCTGGACATCATATGGTCTTCCCTGGTATAATTAAGCTACATGTGTGCTTGATATTAAACCGCTGTCCACTTTCCTTCCCACTGTATGACATTTTCTTCTCCTGAGCATCTCCCAAGCATCAATAACAGGGAACAATACAATAGATGTCAGTTGCTCTGTGCTGTCCCTCACGTTGATGTATGCCTCTACTTTTGTGTGTTTATTTTTGGGATGGTTTGGTTTTCTCTGTTGTTTTCTTTTCTTTGTTAGGTTTGGTGGGAAGGGGGGGTTTGTTTGTTTTGTGGTTGGTGTTGTGGTTGTTTTTTTTTTTTTCATTTGGCCAAACTCTCTTCAAAGGAGAGTAATCTTTATGCCTGGCATCTATAAGCTGCCTGCAACAAGTGCATACACGCTGCAGTTGTTACTCATTGTACATTAATCAAGAAATCTTCAGTTGCCAAGTTGGTCTTAAATAATTGTATAAGGCCATAGCATGCTCCAGAAATTACTCTCTTTCATAGCTTTAAACTTGTGCCTTTGTTTGTTCCAGCAGAGGCCAGAAGGTTGGTGCACAGCCAGTACATACCTTGTAGTCTGAATGAATTGATGGCTTGATTACCTCCCTTCACTGTGAGTGATGCAGAGTACTAGGGCATATTGCAAAACCCCTCTTAAAGCCAAAACAAGCTTGATTTTAGGGTCTGTGGGGTTGAACTTCACCTTTCAATGGGGAACAGTGTGGGAAGGTATTTTGGTAGACAATTGAAGATCCATTAAAAGAATTCAGAACACTAGTACAAATGAATAGATAATATTGTTGATTGCTACATGGAACTTTTTCAACAGAAATGAAATGCCAAGCATGTGCTGTTTGCATCAGTGGATGAGGAGCTGTGCCCTGTTTAACGCCCCCCTCCACACCTGTCTATGCTCGTTCAGCTTTGTCTACAATCCCAATTTACAATTTATATCCTCTCCAGACTGAGTATCAATAAAACATGAACATATTGAATAGATACAGTCATTATACATTTAAAATAAATTCATTTCTGATACAACTGTCTGGAGGCTAGAAGCCTTTCATCAGGTGTAGACCTCAATATTATATTATTTTACTTGATGTATTGTTTCATTCACAAAACAGCATTTGTAATATTTGCAGACATCCTAACATAATATTGGGTTTCTAGAAATAGCAGAATAGCAAATAAGATTATGTTTTTGTATGACAGTGATATGTACTCTGTACCATTCTCTGGGAAGGATAATGGAGTACTACTATGTGGCTTAAACTGGCTTAGCTTCTGAACTCTATTTTAAACCTTCATAGCAGTAAGCTTGTATGCTGTAATATAGGCTCATTTCTGTAATGCTAAGCTCACATTTATTAAAGCTACAGCTTCCAATAATATCCCAGTTTGTGAAAACGTCTCCTATAGCTACTTCTTCCCTTTATGATGAGTGGATACATAGTTTTTCATGTTATTTTTATGTAATTTTTTAATCTGTTTTTTCAATGGCAAAAAATTATACAATCACCATGTTGTTTCTGAAGTCTTCAGAGAGGAAGCTCAGTGGCTAATTTCAACCAATTTGACAGGAAAGTAGGAGTCTAAAAAATGCTAAATTCCTACAATAAGCCTACACACCATATGGCCCAGAGCCCACTTGTAATCCTTGCAGCCATTCCTTTTGTGTGCCAGTGGCCGGGGGGCAACATATTCCCTTTCATCATATTCAGCAGATCGTCTGGAAAACAAGAGAGCCAATTTCTTCCAACAGTTTCTCTAGTGAATAAGCTCTCAAGCAACACAAAGGGTCAAAACACACTTCTCGACTTCCTTTGGATAGGCAGAAGTTCCTATTTAGGGATGCATTTAATATTAAGAGGGAACTGAGCTTTGGAAGTACCTCTGATATTAAGGGATCTGCTGTTTTGCAAAGTGCTAGAGCAGACAGTTTTCATGGTACTTTCTGTCTTGCTTTGTGCCTCAGGCTGCCAAATACCAGGTGCTGTGGGAGGACAGTGAGCTGACTGGCGTTCTTTCGGAGTTTGTCTTTGAACTTCAGCCTTCAGAGATCTGATAGAGCTGTTGTTATGCAGGCAATAATTTTAAGAAATGGTGTGCTTTTCGTGGGGGGCTGTAGTCTCGGGGCTGGTTTCTGGTAAAGCAGTTGACTGTCAGTGAAGTGCCTGATTCAGGCAAGATTCAAGATTTCTTTGGGCAACAGGAATGGGAAGATATTAATTCCTGCAGAACTGTGATCACTCCGTAAGTTCTTCAGCTATCTTTTTGACAAGAAGACAGTGCAGTATCTTTCTGGATCAACAGATAAATGACATACCTTTTAGGATGCTGTAGCCAAGGAGATAAAAGTGCCCTCTGTCACAATTTTCATACTTTCCTAAAAGCTTGAGTGGAATTAATAGCATACTTTCCCTGTGTCTGAGCATATGTACAAACCTCCAGTTGTTGATAATTTAGCTGTCAGGTATGTTGAGTTAATATTCACCTTCCAAGTCATACAGCTATATGACATTAGCATAGACCACATTTAAAGGTAGAACAGAGAATCAAAACAAAACTGTATTGTATTGTAGTGGTTGGTGCATTCTGGAGAAGGAAGAAGAGAGAGCAAGGTGCTTATTGTTATTGAGGAAATTGGAATTTCAGATTGTGCTTGCTATTTAAGCCTCTCTGTTGTGAGTGGGACAATTTTACTGGTGTTAAACTTAGGAGTTTTCTCAATTCCAGATTTCTTTACCTACTTTTGGTCTGTGTAGAGGTGTGTATTTTTATTGTCTTGCTCAGATGATGTGGTTTTAGGTAAGTGTTCTTGTGACATGCCAATGTGACATGCCACTTGTGACATGCAGTTTGCCTGCGTATGCCTGTCGATCCTGTCTGCTGCTTCTTCCTTCTCAGTACTGTCCTCTACCCTCAGTGGCCAAATTTCAGCCAAGGCTGACAGAAGGAAAGAGGTTTCAGAGAAACTGAATTCATATGAAGTTCCTGAAAATCAGATGACTAATAAAGAAGATTCTTTTGCCATGTGGGAATATTAATATGCAAATACAACTCATATTGGACTTCAGAGAATCCCCATGGGAACTCAGCCCTGAGGCACAAGCCCATAATAAACTGTTGCTTACTGGCACTGTCTTTTTGCTTCCTGTTTTTACCAGTTGATCTCCAGTTTGGGGGTTGTGAGGGCAGGGGAGAAAGAGAAAAATAGGATTCTCTATAAAACTAAAAGAACTGGTTCACTTCTGTTTCTTTTAAAATTGTAGCAAGTTTTGAAAACATTTTTACTATTCTTCAAAGAACTAACTTCGGCTAAATCTGCCTTTTCTTTTAAAAGACAGTGTGTGAAGGACTAGATGTCCTTGATTAAATGTAAGTTTCAGTCTTTGAAAAATCTTATGCTTTAGCCTTTCTCTGACACTTGTAACTGGAAATACATGTTTCATCTCAGTTCTTGAACTAGAGTTTATCTATCAGTTAAGCAGCATTTTGGCTTTTTTCTCTTTGATTATTAAATGGGGAAAAAATAAAAATACTTCAAATTAAGTGCTGCTAAATATTAGGAAACAAACATGGGACACAAAAACCTTGTAAAAGAAAAAGTAGTGGGAAAAGAAATATTATGCTGCTAAATTCTGTTTTTATGATTTGCAGTTATGGGAAGTGCCTGTTATTTATAAGCATATGGCTATGTTTCAGACTGGTCTGTAGAGATTTGTTGCCCTGGATCAAAACTGAGAGCTTGCTCGTAGACAAGCTATTGCTTTAAATTTTGGGGAACTTGGATTGACCAAATACACATACTACTGCATGTACATTACGTAACAGTTTAAAGAATTTCTACTTCTAGAGGGGTAGAAAGATACTATGTAGAACTTCTACAAAGCTATATGTACTCAGTCTTCAAGTTTGTGATGTAATAGTCTGTGTCTGTCCATCCCCCGCCCCCCCCACCAAAAAAACCCCAATAAAAATAAACCCCACCAAAACAAATAACGATTTAGGCAGTCTGTTTCTTGGCTAGAAGATGTAGGTCTGGCCTACGTTTATGATTCTCAGGTGTAGGTGTCCTGCAAGCTACTGATTATTTCATTCTGGAATGAGCATTAGATTGATAGGGGATGTCAATAAAAGAGATAGCAGTATGTAACTGATGTTACAGTGCTGAACCAAGTCAGGAGCAATCAAATAGATTTCATCACATGTATTTATCTGGGACTCTAGCACAGGGTACCTAGGAAATCGTTTGTAGGTAGAACTGCGATCACCCTCCAACTTTTCTTGGATCCTAAGCCACTATAGGAATTGCTTTTCCACCAGTCCTAGCAAAGGAGTTCATCTCAACCTATCTTTTGGGCTAACTATAGTTACTGATTCCTTAGAGTTGCAACTTGTGTTTCATTGGCCACCTTTCTCTTGCCCTTACTTTCCCCCAGGCCCCCTGCATATGTGCTGTGTCGTTCTGAAACAACACGGGGTGTCCTTCTGTCCTCTGCAGTGTTTCATGTGCTTTGCAAAGGGACCGTGCTGGGTCAGGTGTTACACCTTTGTGGCGGTTTAGGCCAAATTCGGGGAAACGTTCAAAAGGAACGTCTCTTCAAAGGAAGGTAGGTTACAAACCACCCCTCCCCCCAGTTGGGTTCGGGAAAAAACAAATTTTCCTCAGAGGAAAGTGAAGGAGAAAATAAAACTATTTATTTAACAAACACACAGGAAAACAATACTAATAATGCTAAATAATAAAATCTCTAGTTCTGGAGAGAAAACCTGAAAGATTTTAGAGTCCTTCTGTGGGTGCGGTCTCTCTTCTCCTCCTCGGAGCTGGGTTGGCATGGTGGCCCCCCTCCAGGCCGGTGGAAGGTCCCCTGGTGGGGTTCTGATGTTCTGGTGTTCCGAACAAGTCCAGAAGAGAAGAAGGGGAAAAAAAAAAACCCCCGAAGTCTCAAGAGGAAAAAAAAACTCAACTCTCCGTCCCTCTCCGAAGAAACAGAGCCGAAAAAGCTGACTGAAAAAGCCAGAAAAAAAAGTGCTTCCTCTGCCCGCCGCAGAAGTAGTTAATCTCTGTGTCCTTGAAGCACAAACTGTTTTGAAAAGTTCGCTCAGTTTTTTTTTTCTGTCTCTTGCATCCAGTTTTAAAGGCATAGAAAGGCTCAGGAATCATGTCTGGGCATAGAGCAGTGGTAGGGGATACAACAGCACAGTCACCCCAAGACAACCTTCATCTGTTGAGAAGCTGATTAACATTAGAGCTAATGATAGATACTTTTGCTGATAGTGCTGAAATCCAAAGACTAAATGCTGCTCAATGTAAATAGATATGACTTTGCTTTTTAATGTAATGTAAACAGAAAAGAAGCAGCTCCCTTTGAAACGCAAATGATTTCAGCATTAGGGTGTATTAGTGTAATGACAGCATTGAAGTAATGTCTGCTGACTTCTGAGTAGGTCAAGTAGTATGTAGTAGTTGGAAGACGTGTGGTTTTTGTGCATGAGTATAGCTCAAACTGAGACAACAGCTTCTGTAAAATGAATTTATTCTAGTACAAAAAGACTGACTTACATAGAAATGTGTTTGCATTGTTCAGAATTATGTAAAGTGTTCTTAAGATGCACTTCGTTGCTCTGAAATTTTCAGTTTTTTGGTTATTCCCCAAACCCCTAAAATAAATAAAGGTATCTTATAAATAGCTGTATTTTAGCAGGAATTAGCATACAAATGCTTGAGACTGAAAGTTTATAATGCCTTTTATCCTTTTTATGCTTATCTGTTTTAAGTAGCTTCAGTGCGCTGTGAAGACAAAGGCACTGGTGTACATGCCACTGATAATAGACAGTGTGACCGTATCATGTATGCTTCCTTAATAATGTCTGACATTATCAGATTGATTAACTCAGCAGGGGGCTTTAATCAGATTTAACTACTGTTGGCAGCTGTACACTGGCAGAATAGTAATACATCAGGGAGTAATATTGAACTTCTTTTATAAGCTGTATTAATCTTGAAACTAAAAAATGTACCATAAAAATTATCGTTATTTCTAGTACTAATGCAAAGAGAAGTGAAACTCACACATTGCTCACACAATCTCAGATCTCTTTTGGATTGTGCTTTACCAAATTTTCTGTTTTCGCCAGTGCCAAATACTGATTATCTTCAGATTCTCCTTTGGTAGTTAATGGGACTGTATCTTAAATATAGATACTTCTTTTAGGATTCAAAGACCAATAAATCACTTGGGACTCAACGACTTAAGCAGAAAAAATAATGAAAATATTTTGTAGCTATTATTTCATAGCTATTTTCTAGTTTTAAGTGTTTGTGTATGTGACAAAGTAATGATAGTTGGGTTTTCTGCTTTGTCCTTTTCAAGTCAAATGCCATATTATGACACATTGCTTTAGTTTTATTTCCTGCAGAATACTCACAGTATTAATAAATAAAATGCAGGCTTCAAAGATGTTAATGTAACATTCATTCATAGATCAATAGGTCAGAAGGGACAACTGTGATCATCAAGTGTGACCTTCTGCCTATCGCATGACATTAAGATTTTCTGAGTTCATTCTCGTTTGAACGAAAGCACGTTGTCTTGAAAAGACTGACTTTTGATTGAAACAAATTAATGAAGGTGACAAGCACAGTCCTTGACTATTTGTCTCAGTTATCCCTCGGGTAAATTGCAGTCTGGGTTGGTTTTTGGGGGTTTTTTAAGTGTGGGTGAATGCTGATTCTGCTGATGCTACGTTGTGTTTTTCATTAACTTTCCTTGCTTTGTATTTCTCCATAACTTCCTGTTTGAAAGCAAAATAATTTCAATTCCTGGAGTGTTCTTGTTCTACAGTAAGCTTTTTAGGTTTTGATTACTTTTGTGTAAGGTGCCCATGTTCAGCTGGTTTTTTGTGGCACATTATTGAGTCTTCTTTCCCAAATCAAATTTTGTTGTTATTATGATTGTTCTGTCTACATTTTTGTGTCTTGCATGTAAGACTTTATGTTTCTTCATATTCCAAAGCTGCTATTTGCTTGTATTGACATTATCTAGAAGTTTGGGTTGTTTTACCTAGGCAGTTCAGGATTTTCCATTTCTTCCATCTCCGTTGACACTGTAATTGTTATCAATGATGATTTAGTTTATTTCAGGTTATGAATATAAATGTGAAGCTGCAGAGCACCAAGACTTGATTTTACAGGTTGCTGCTGGAGTGTTTCAACTCCTCCTTTTCCAACTGAGCCTGAAGTCCTGCCATTTTATTTTCTGCATTTCTTATATTGCAAGCAGATTGGAAGAGTATGACCTCTCTTCCTCCTCTCCTCATGACATCTTCCAGATTATGAGTCTTAGATGACTGACATCCCATAGCTGATACAGTAGACTGAGCTGTGTTTAAACAATCATTTCTTCATCAGAAAAAAAATTTCAAATTTTGTGGAAAATTCTTTATAAACAGTCTTACATTGCTTAATTCATAATTGGAAGAGTAAATTAGTTTCTAATTTGTGGAGTGTTTAGTGCCCTGTCTGGTATTTTTTGTTTCTGTCTGAGATTCTCATAAGAGGTGCTGCGCAAGTGAGCTTTGCAGAAGAGGGAATAATGCAATTGACTGCAGCTTGGAAAAATCCTCATCTATGTTTCAATGGTCTGACATACCTTCAGATTCATAGAGGTTCATGTCCACCTCTTCAAGGCGGGGCTGGTTGTGGCTCTGAGCAACCTGGTCCAGTGGGAGGTGTCCCTGCGCACGGCAAGGGGGTTGGAACTAGATGATCTTTGAGGTCCCTTCCAGTCCAGAGCATTCTATGATTCTGTGATCATTGCTAAAACAGAATAAAATCATTGGTTGGAAGTTAGGTGAGGAAATTATTAAAAGTGATCATAAATAATAAAATCGTAATGAAATATGTGAATTACTTCATTCTAATAAGAAAAATCTAATTAATTTTTTTCCCATAATACCAAACTTCTCACTCCAAGTGGTAGTGGTGATTACTGAGCTGATATTACAACTGCTGCAATGTTCCTGCTGCTTTGCTGAGTTTATGATGGAAGCATCTCAGGCAGTGCGCACTTCATTATGTATATGACAGAGAATTTCATTTATATAGTGTAAGGAAGCAAAGAGATATTATTTTGAATATATTTGTAATTATACAGGAAAGTGCTGTTGGAGACCTGTAAAATAGATGAGGATTGATCACTATAGCAGAGGTGGAAGAGAGTCAACAGTAACATACATTCAAACAAATCAAAGTAGCATTTGAGCAGTTCAAAAATACTGTCATTTCAATAAGATGCAACAAGAACCATCAAAAGTGTTGATAGTTCTCCAGTATTTCTGCATATTTGAAGGGGAGGGAGGTGGGAAAGATAGTAAGTTGATGAATATGTCAGGTACGAAGAGGAAATGCTTCTGAGAACAAGCAAATGTTTAAGCAGAATGTTACTAACATTGCAGTAGACGTTGGCATCTGGCAGTCATGTAATTTATGGCAGTGTATATTTAAGTAGCAATTGCCCAGAAAGGCAGCAGATGATAAAAATGGACATAAATTTTTTTTTATTCTTGTTGTGCTTTTGTTATTGTGATTTTTTTCATTTCACAGCCATCCTTTGTAAGTCGAGTACCTCTGGGGCTGCCTTGCAGGTCATTGAGGTGTTTTGAAATGGCTTTTGAATGACATCGTTTCACGGATTACTTTCCTTGCATGTGACAGAAAATGTTCTGTGCCGCTGTTATGATAGATAAAATTGTTACCAGTCTGATGTTCTGGGAGCCCTATGGGGTATACTTGTATGTATTTATTTGAAAATGTGTTATTTACAATTCTCATTTGTTATTTCATGTCTTAAGGCCTAATTAAATTGGTTTGTGGATCAAACTAAGTCTCTAGATTTACAAAAACAAAACCAAAACAAAGCGAAACAAAAAACCCCCACAAAAGTAAATGCAGTGATTCAAACAAACCTTTTACAGACATGTATTTCACAGGCTTATGAGATGCTATACCTAAATATGTATTTCCATTTTTTTCCTTGTTCGTGATAGACTTGAATAGCCCTGACTGTTTACGGTCTCCTCAGCTAGTATCTGTGTGCTGTTTTTGTCACATCAGAGTTATTCAGTCTAGCACAGGAACCTACACTGAAGGGGTTCAGATAATCCAATGTGTTTTTAATGTGGATTCGGTTGTTACTGGTAAGGCAGAAGAAAGAACATATTCTCTGAGAGGACTTCATAAAGTGATGTATGGGATGCAAAGATTGATTCCTCAGGTTCTCTACTTGCTGGTAGATGTTTTGCTCCATGTCCCCATGAATATCACCTGCTCCAGAAAAAAAATTAAACTGCTTTACCAGCAAGGATAAATTAGAAAAAAAACAAGTCAGTGTTAGAACAGTGAATTCAGTTGTTGTAAGAAAGAACTTAATGTATGCTAGTAACTAGCCCGCTCCTTAAAATTACTGAAAGATAATGCATTACCTGTACCAAAAAGAAATTTTAGGGAACTGCACAGTTAAAGACTTTCCTTCCTTACCACTTAGATTTTTGCAGAAGGGTTTTCGCCTTCTGTATCAGTCTTTGAATACCAAGTATCTTATGAATTTGAAGCCCCACTTGCCTCTAGCAGCTGGAAGGAACAGGCCGTCCAAAGTATTTTGGAGCTTGTGAGGCTGAATACTAGGATTAGATCGCTTGCTTCTTTTGCAGCCTGCTTGCTGTTGCTTTAAAAAGGGATTTTTAAAGTCTTTCACACAGTTCCCCAGGGTTATCTGGGTTATCCTGTGTTATCTTTTTCCAATGAGTCATTGCTACTACTCATGATAAGCTTTTCTGTTTGGTTTTTTTTCCACTGGTAGAGTGAGATACACATACTTATTGCTAGTTTGGTTTGGGCATATGGCTGAAGAAAAGAATCACAAGTTTAAAAAAAAAGTTAATTTTCATTCTGCTGCTGTGTGCAGCCAGATAGAATTTTCTTTAGGCTTGGGAATACAGCCTTACTGGTTTACAGTTGGTTATTAAGTTCATAATTGGAAAATTGCATTTTTACCCTAGAAAGAGAGGAAGCTACTTTTGCTGCAAAACATAATTATTTTTCATAAAAACTATTATTGAGTTAGATGACAAAGTGGTTATAAACCATTTTCCACTTGTCACTGCTGTTCAAAAGAGTGGGTTTTTACAGCCCTGTTGCCATGGACCATCAAATTTTGTTCTAGGCAATTGAGTTGGGACTCAAAGATAGGACGAATAAATCCTGGAAATGTAATCCCAAATAAAAGATCATACACTTTCTAGTAGGATGGTGGGCTCAATTTATTTAGTGTCTTAAAAATAGCAGAACTTTATATCTGATGACAAAGCTTGTAATTGTCAGAGAAGGCAACAGTAATCTCTTGTATAAGATCCAGGGGAAAAAAATAACTGAATACGAAAGGACAAAGGATGAGAGCAAACAGCTCTCATCAATAGACATCTTATAGTGAGCTCAGCATGCTGGAGATGTGTAGAATAGATCATCACTCCTCTAGAGAAAGTGGCATTTTCACTCCAATATTGAAGCAAATACAATTAGAGATACACTGACAATCTGCTTCTTGTGGGAGTAGGTCTTGCATCAAAAGAAAAGGTTTTCCTTTTGCTATGAACTATAACTCTAAAATAATTAGAATGTAATAATTTGGGTCAGATCATTGTAGCAGTGTTATTAATTTAAATATTCTTTTAAAAATACTTTTATCCCCATTAAAGTTGTGAAACAAAGAAGCAATCTTTACTGTGTCAAACATTGTTCCTCAACTTCGGGCACTGAACAGAAGTAAAAATAAGTTTCTGCTTTCAGAGTGGGAGGATATAACTTTTAGTTTAGTAGTGTGGCAGTCTTGAAGCTAAAGTGCTAATTTTTATTTGGAATAAAGAAGCTGTTAATTGTTTTGTAGAATACTATTGAAAATCCATTAATGTACAGGAGAGCAAAATCGATTGTGCATCTGTTCACATTTTTGCTGATCCTTGGGAAGAATGTCACCGCAGATTAGAAGAGTTCTGTCCTGGGATCTAAAAAATCTGTATTCTTCAAGCTTTATTAAAAAAAGGACAGAGAAAATGGCTTGCAATGTCAGTGAAGGCATGCTATATCCATTAACTTTGCAAGAAGGACATTGGAGTTACGTTGTGTTATTATGAAAAGTGCTAAATTGTTCCCCTCCTGGGAAAATGTATCAAGAATTTGGTGGCATTTTACCTCAACTAAATAATTAATTCCTCCCTTCAGTGGCTGGGACACTTATTTGGGTAGTTGACTCTCAAAGAGGGTGAGCTGATCTGCTCTTAGCGCTGTAAAGAGCTTTTCGTCTGAAAGATTGCAACTCTGGCACTAAATAAACAGCTAATGGGAGAGAGGTGGGGGCGAGGAGATGGTTGCAAATGCTTAGGGAGAGAGTGAGAACTTCTCTTTGTGTGTTTTTCTTAACCAACTTGGACTTTCTGAGAGTTCTTACAAAACTGAAAACCGTGTCTATCCAGCACACTGTCACCATTGTGATGGAGCTAGGCAAGGATTCAGGGAGAGATAAGCATGGGTGACTGGTTGTCATATCGATGTTAGTTGTTCCAAATCTACACCAGTAAAGTGCTTTAAGAGAATGAAAACTATAGCAGGACTAAAAATTGCAGTAGGACTTAAAACTACCAAGCAGGGCTTAGAACTTAGCAGGACTAACACTGCTAAGTGTTAGTAAGTAGCATGCCTAATATATGCATCACTTCTGTTATTTTTGTGTGTCCCTATTTAGTTGAAATCTCAGCTGGCTTACTTGCAGCTCTGAAGTTCCAGGTCAGAGTTCTAGAATTCTTGAGTGGGATCCTATTTTAATCAACCATTTATGTTAAATGAGCATATTCAATCGTGGACAATTCTAAGCAGCCTACTGTATGTAACATAGTTATTATGTAATTTCATATTGCAGCTATTTTACTTTCAAAAGTACAGTACTCGGTTTTTATATGCTGTTATTTTAAATACTGAAGAAAATAAACAAAGATTTAAATAATAATCTGAAAATGTTAATTTGATTTTTTTTATACACTGAAAGACACGCTAATAAAACCGAAAAGTAACTTCTACAGATGCTTAAACAGCATTTCAAATAGTTAGAGCATCTACATAATACATTTTAGCCAAATTCAAGTACTTTTTTCAATTAAACATTTTAAATACCAAAATTATATTGTTTGAGGCTTTGAATGTTAAGAGTTGCTTATGAATCACATCATTACCCTTTATGGTATTTTTGCTCAAACCATTGGCAGTATTCAGGGTTGCCAGGATGCTTTTTAGGAAGAATTCATGTTTCTTTGATACCATTTTATTTACAAATCTTATAAATAAGCATGCCAACAATGGAGAAAACATTTTCAGTAATTTAAAGTTTCTCTCTATTTAATTCTTTTCCCACAAAATTGTCCTGCTTTGACTTTCTAGGCTACTGTGGGAATCCTAAGGATTGTTATTCTGTTCAGTACTGAGGGTTGCCAGGCCTCTCTGGGTCAGCATGCAGCTTTCACTAATAGATTCATAAGAGAGCAGGGTGCATCCCCTGCTGCATTTCGCTTCTCTGTTCAGCTAAAAACTGCAAGACAGTGTCAGGATAAATTTTTGTGATGGATACTGTTATTAAGCATTGGAGGAGGGTGAAGTTGCCTTAGTTTAGCTTAAAAACTTTGATCCCGTTTCAGACAGATTATCAGTGGCCAAAAGGATGTCAGTTACCTTGTACAAATCAACTTTTCAAGTTTGTCCTTGGGGAGAAGTAACAAAAGCAAGTATTGATTGCTCAGTTAGGCTAGTCAGGGGACTCTGCTACAAAAATAGATCTTGGAAGAAACAGGAGGCAGAAAAAGCATGGACGAAAGAAAGGAACAGACAGGAATGTTTTCTTTGCAGATGAGTGCTTGTAATTGCACGGCAGATCTCCACAAAAACTGACAGCAAGAAGAGACGGGAAATGAAAAAGCAATGTGTTATATAGACTTGGATCCTGTTTTCTGAACCTTAAAATTATTCAATTAGTAAATAGTGTGAAACCAGCAGGGAAGTGGTGAACTGGATGTTTCACTGTTATGTGTAGATCTGTGCATATCCTCTCCTGCTTGAAATACAGGCAGAGGGCTCCATGTGGTGCCCAGAATATCAATTTGTTTAACTTTTTTGTGTCCATATCTCAAGAGATGAGCTATAAATGCAGTGTCCACAAGGGTGAAGCTCTGGGAAAATGTGCTAAGGGTTACTGAAGAATCTGTGAAACATCACCTGAGGTTGTCTTTCCGTGAAGGATTTTCAGATAGAGCTGGTGTCTACAGGAGACATGCCAGAGAGAATGAATCAATGCCAAAGGCCAGAGCACACAGTCGCAGCTGCAAGTAAAGAAGTTCTATCAGGCTGATGGAAGTACATTCTTTATGCTTTTCTCAGAGTATCCTTAGCATCTGTACATTTTTTTCTGCCCATGGCCACAATATCAGAGGAATGTCAAGCCATGCCTTGGTCCTTAAGGTAGCATTCAAGCTCCAGTAAAAGCCCGTGCAGCTCCATCTCTAGGCAGGTTTTTACGTAGGCAGGTTTTTACAGGCTGTGGTTGAGCCAGTGGCTTATATTGTTCTTAAATTGCTCACTTCGAGAAGCTTCATTATCTCGTACATTTATTCCAGATAAAGAGACCACGCCTTGGCCACCAGTCCATACAAGATTTTATCCAATTTTCATCATACCAGGATGTCTTGGGAGTATAACAATTAACATAGGCATTATAGTAGAAGGCAACAAACTGCTGCATCACTAGACAAATCTTCTTTTCTTACATATGCTGAGCACACTAAAATCAGTTGTTTCAAAAGTGAAGTGTTAAGTTTAATCTTTGTGCAAGTCATACTGCTGATGATTCAACTAGATTTCAAGGTAACAGTAATGGCATCCTAGTTAATGTGTTAAATGTACCATTTTTTAAAGCTATGTTCTTGCAATCAATAATTGGAGTTATTCTATTGAGTAAACCCTTATTTTTATTGCTTCTTGTTAAGCTTAGTCTCAGGAAGGGGTTTAAGCACCCTTGTAAAGTAGAATTCATTTTATGACTGTCTTGAATTAAGTGTATCACAAAAATCAAACAAAGTAATAGGGAACAAATGTAAAAAAATTGCAGTGCCAGTTTTGCAAAGGGTTGTTCAAACTCTCAATATGGCGAGTATCTGAATAGTTTTATGGTGTCAAAGGCCACATTTATGCACTTAGTTTCAAAATGCGATGCAGCAATACCATGTTTTGTGTTGCAATTTTTATGCCTGAACTCAACCTATATGTGTGTACATTCTCTAAATGAGTGGATTGAAAACTGACTGCCTGAACAAATAGGGGTTGCAAAATTAGTGCTTTTGAGAGAAGCGATCTAACCCAAGGACTAAAGCCCCTGGTGCCATATGTAGGTAATTGGATTATGTCATACTTTCTGAGACAATATTAAAACCATAATTGTGTATTTATAGTGGCATAACTATATATCATTTTAGATATCATTTGGTGAGAACTGATGCAGACAAGTGGGAATGTGATTCTGAATTATCCAGTATTGCTACATGTTACTACAATGTAACAAAAATGGAGACATGTATATAGGATGTACTGGAGTACTGCAGTATGGGAGAGACAAGGACCTGTTGGAGTGGGTCCAGAGAGGGGCTGCAAAGATGATCAGAGGGTTGAAACACTGAGAGACTTGGGGTGTTTAGCCTGGAGAAGAGAAAGCTCTGTGGAGATTTTATTGTGGCCTTTTAGTACATACAGGGGGCTTAAAGGGGTAATAGTTTTAAACTAAAGGAGTGTAGATTCAGACTATGTATAGGGAAGAAATTGTTATGATGGGCGTGGTGAAACACTGGAGCAGGTTGCCCTTAGAGGTGGTAGATGCTGCATCCCTGGATGGTTGGACAGGGTTGAACATCAAGCTGGTCTAGTGGAAGGTGTCCCTGTCCATGGCAGGGGAGTTGGAACTGGATGATCTTTAAGGTCCCTTCCAACCCAAACCATTCTATGATTCTGTGATATAATAGAGAAAGGAATTTTCATAACTCTGGTATAAAGTAGTTCTCCTTTCTTACCTGAAAGAAGATTCCATGCACAAGAGCATTCTGAGTGCAGTGACTTTTGTCACCCCTTCTCACCAAGCCTACAGCTTTCACAGCACCAGACTGAAACATGGAAGTAGTGGATGCAAACAAAGGGCAGCAAGCAGAGGAGTAACATAGACTAGGAGAGCCTCCAGATGTGAACCTAGCCCGGTAGTGTAGTTTTCTGTGCTCTCTCATTCCCATGTGAAACTATCCAGTTCAGTGGAAGGGCTATTTGCATAGTCATTTCTCCCCTGAATTTGTTGCAATTTTTTGGATTATTGCCCCTTTCAAGATAATTAAGCAGGCCTTTCTAACTTTGCCTGTACTTCACAAGCGAAGTTGGAGTTGGATTGGATTAGAAATATAAAAGAGATCGCTCACCTGATAAATCATGTGTTCCCTTAGTTTCAGTATGACATCATTTGCTTCTCCAGGCTGCTGGCTTTTTGCTTAACTAATCCATGAAGATTTTACTGTTTCTAATACCAATCACAAATGTCAGGTAATGCACCAAATTTTAACTCTGTCTGGAATCACTCCTCAAGTAGTAAGCAAAAATAACAAACGAAAAATGACTTCACATGAAATGTAGTATGTTTGCATAATTTCTCAGTACGGGCAATTCCTGTATAGTTATTTCTGCTGTACTGATATATACGCATCATTCTGCAGTAGTGTGCTGCATAAATGTGGGTTTGTATCCATTCTTCAATCCCCAAAGTAGTGAATTTATTAAAAATAACTGTGCCTTTTTCTTTAAACCTTCAGTTACACTTTACAAATTCTCACCTAAGTTTCTTGATTCCATCATTTTCCAATCCAGACATTTATTTTTCTTCCTATTAACCTTTTTTTTTTTTTTAATAAAACGAAACTGTTGCCCTGACATAAAAGATATGGCTTGTTTTGGCTGGCTGCAAGTTCTGCCCACCTTGTGAGAGGAAAAAGACTTCATATTGACTATAAAGCTGCTCTCCTATCCATTGGTCCCTGTGGTAGAAAGGTATCTACAGTGCTTTTGACCTCTGATTTTAGCTGCCTGGTACAAAAAGAAGGCCAGGACAGGGGCTTGACACCTCTTGTAGGTCAGAGTAGATTCCAGACATGTTTTTTGGGATGGAGAGATGTAGAATAAAAAATGAACCGTTCCTGTGTGCTGCTACTCTGCTACCCTGAGCAGGTGCACTGCAGAGCCTGTACACTGGCAATGCCATTACTTCTGGGTGGTATTAAAGTCATCCACTGGAGCAGGGAGCCAGGAATGGTACAGTCCCTTTGAGTGGTCCATTCGGAGGGTTGATAATTGTGTGCATGAGTCTATGTGCATACATATATACACAGTACCTCAGCAGCTCATTTCCTGATGTATTTATTGCACACAGATGATAAAGGCACTAGCTGTACATGCTGTGCTAGTTAACTCTAGCTGTTAGCTGTAGTTTGTTGCAAAACTGGCTTTGCTAATTCACCTCCATATTAATCTGCTCTGTTGCAAGCTGCAGGCTTTTTTTTTTTTTAGCTTTGTATTACCAAATTGTAGTTGGCAGCTTTATTGCATCAAACAACTTAACTTCTTGTCATTTGTCAGGTATTTGTTCAGTTACTGTCTTTGCACAATCATCTCTGAAGATGCTATTTTAGCAGTAGGTGCCCTTTGTCAAATAAAAATACAATGATGTGAAGTGGTGTAATTTAAAGATGATGTATTTTTGCCAGACCTGTGATCAGTCATTCAGTTGCTTCCTCCTGTTTTTCATGAAGGTATTAAGGTAGCAAAAGCAGGAACCTCTCTGTATATAGCACTTCGCAGTGCTAGTGAAACAGACTTTTAAACATCTAGTACTTGCTAAATCTCTAATGTGTAAATTCAACTGATTTAAGGGTATGGATTTACAGGGTAAATAGTTAAAAAAATAAGACAGGTAGAGTGGAAGTACTTTATGTTCTCTTCTTTTTAGCTTTGCTTACATGGGTTTAACTTCAGAATAGAGCTTCTGAATGCTCCCTATAATTTAAAGTGTGTTTTACAAAATTCACATTTAAAATACTGTCTTTTTAATTTACTGTTCTATTTATGATAAGGAAGCAAATCTATCCTACTTGCCCGGTAGCATGACAGACAGTCATTCTGAACCTGAATTGGATATCCTCTGAATTCTGACAATAAATCCTCTATAATTCCTCTGCTTTTCTCAGAGAATTCTAAACAGGTATTGATTTTTTTTTTAAAGGTGTATGCAACCAATCAAAAGACTAGAACCTTTATTGAGATTTTGACTTTAGTTCCTCTGAAATATTCATACCTGTACGTTACATTTTCATAAATCTGCTAGGGGACTTTTAAGATGCTGTTTCAGACAGTTTGGTGGACTGCTGCAAGCTTATGGTAGGTGTTTCCTGGCTGGTTCTATTGGAGCTGCCTTCCCCACTGGCAGCTCCTGGGCTCCAGCAGTGCTGCAGGGCTTGGTCCCTTCCCCGGCTCAGGACCGGTGATGGGGAGGAGGTGCCCTGCTGCTGGGCAGCAGGCTGCTCCCAGCTGGTTCCTTAAAATCAGCTCTGCTTCATGAAAATTAATTAAAATAGCCCTGAGGGAAGAGATGAGAGGCTTATTACAGACTGCATTAGATTTCCTTTTCTATCTTAAGGGTGGAGGTAGGAATCTGGCTGCGAGAAACCCTTTTACTGGGACTAAATCTTTTACTTTTAGTTACAACTGACATTGAAAGCCAAGAGGTTGAAGGGGAGAAAGCCTTGAAAAGGACGCTGCATCCCTCAGGCCTGTGGAATTGTGCACATCTCGTCTGACCTGCATCTGGGGAGATGACGGCAGCTTCCTGCTGCCTCTGGACTCTGACAAATGAGTTCTGGCAGCTTGTAGTGCAGCAGCTTAAGGTGTTACCATCCCCAGATGCTTCTGATCTCTCTGCTGGCACTTACTACCTGGGAGAGGGCTCCTCTTTGATAAAAATTATTTGTTCACTATGATGCTCTGCTGTAAAATGCAGAAGTCAGTATGTAGCCATATGCCTTGTTTTCCTCTGGCATTGATAGGTGGTCAGATAGCTATGGATGAGTTTGTCTCAGGCTCTTTAAATATACCTAAGCTCATTTGTTAAAGATAGGCAACTATCTTCACTAGGAATTTACCTCTGATACTCTGTTAGAGGTGGGTACTTACTTGACAACGTGCATTTACACAAAATGACACATCTAATTTTCTGGCCTTTAGCCATTTTGTATTATTAGGCCCAGGTCAAAACTTTGTATTTGCAGAAAAAATGAATATAAGTTAGGAAATGTACGTGCCTTTGCTAGAACACAGAGTTTTTCCAAGAACAGAAAAGTAAGGAGAATATCTGTATCCCTCAGAGATGGCAAAAGCATTCTGGTGCACAACAAACATGGCAGAAGGTTACTAATCAAAATAGGAAAAAAAGAAGTGGATAAATGGCACGGTTTCAGTAATTTCATTTGCTCTGAAAATTTTGCTGTCATACCATGGTCTTGATGTTCAGGCATACATGTTCTCAACTTCACTGCTCCTGGTTGACTGCATCATTGCACTGTTCCTTCATCTTTAATGATAAATAAGCAAAGCAATTTTGGAAACTATTAACACAAGGCTAAAATGGTTCAGGCAGTCTACTACTGCTTTATGGACAACTGCCTTCCTTATTTTGTCCTGATGGGAAAGTGCATAGTTTCTCTGCTATGTTCAGTTCTTGATCCCTTGCTACACTTGGTGCCCACAGCCAGGCCATGTCATCAAACCATCTGCTGTCATAAAATGTTATTAGTTTGGGGTCTTTTTAAACTTAATTGATTGTTTTAATACATAAGATACTCCTTCTAATAATTTTTCCCTAGTATACATTCTCTTCTGCATGTGTAAGTGCAGCTTTGTAGAGGAGAGAAGCTGTTGTGCAGAGTTGACAACAAGAATGTACCTGAATATTTCAAAGCCTAACCTGAAGAAAGGCATTTTTAAGTTAGAGCATTGTATTTAACTTCCTAGTGGTTTCCCCCAGCACAGACAGGACAAAAGGATGAACTGAAGTGATTAATGTTTCATCTGCAGCCTGTTTTGTTTTTCTGTCAGATAATTGCCAAGAAGGTTCCTGTTGATCACCTTTGCAGCAATGGCACATTAAGGTCTACTGAATTAGCCAATTAGGCAATTTATATTTATGTAAAGAATGCAACTGGATATATAAAATATAATCAACTGACGTTGTGTACTGCTTGTCTCCTTGTTTTCTTAATAATTAGGCAACATTCATGCTTTCAGTGCAGAGTGAATAAATAAATGAATAAGGTAAATAGTGAAGCCATTATGCAATTACTCATGCTTTGGCTATATTCTCAGTTTTTTGCAAGACTATTCACTGACTGGCTGCTGTCTACACCAAAATATTAACTTTATATAGTCTTCTTTCTGTGTCAGTCTCCAAGTTTAAAACTTTCCTTTATGTTTTTCATGTTCATCAGATGGAGAAATGTATGTGGTTTACAGTGTATTTTAAGAAGTTTTCAAGATTTCAATTTGTCTTGGATATAGCTCACATAAAAAAAAAAATCGTGGAAGTGCTACTCATTGTTAACAGATCCACATCAGAGATCGTGACCCAAGAAAAGTGAAATTATTTGTTTATATTAATACATGGGGTTTTAGGGCCATTTGAAGTGGGTTTCATAATCAGAACTGTGGTCAGAATTGAAGAAGCCTGTTACCCTCTGTCTTCTGGAATTAAATTAATTCAAAGAGACAGGCTGTCATACTAACTTGTGAAATTAGCAGCTGACTCATTTATGGAGGGTTTCACAGAATACCTATTTAAGCTGGGGAAGTCCTTTCTGACAGTTGCTGTAGCTGCTGAAACTTCACATGGAATTGAGGCGAGACTGGAAAAGTGCCCAGAAGATAAATTCTTGCTACATCCATGATGCATGAAGAAGCCATGTTTGCCTTAGCTGCAGGAGGTCCCTCGGTTGCAGAATGGAAAGCACTGGAAGATGGACTTTATATAGTGACCCTGCTGAGATCTCCTCTGTACATGTCCCTGTAGGCCACTGTCAGAAATGAGATCGTGACCTAGGCTGGCTCAGGTGTGCTCACAGGTAGAAATGAGAGTACATCCAGTATTGCTCTGCTCACATTAACACCAGTGGAAGTTCTGTGGATTAATTGCTAAAATAGAAATTACTGGCCATAGTAGCCTCCACAACTTGAGAGCTGTGTTCGATTTTCGCACATCATCGGTAGATGGCTTTTTCCTGAAATACTAACTTCGGTGAATGAAATCAAACCCATATTTCTGGGATTTTTCTGATTAATATTTCAGGGACAAAATATTTCAGGGACAAACAGGTTTCTGATAGGGCAAACCTTTATTTTGTTGCCTGGCACAGCCACAAGTGATTGGTCCTTCAGCCTGAAACAAATTGTTAACTTAGACAATGTAATTAAAATAGAAGTGTAGAAAGTATTTACTTAATTGAGGCCTAAGCCTTCACTTTTGTTGGCTTGAGTGGGAGTAGAACAAAATCATGACAGTGCTCCCGAAGTATCCTATTTAAATCCCAGTGTACAACAGATGCTGAAACTGACCAGGAGGCGTTTTGTGCATATGAATGCAGAGGCATGTCTAGGCTGTTTCGTACAGCGCTTCGCATTTGAGGTTTCCTTCGCTCCACCGTATTTCTGGGGACAGACAAGCTCCTTTCTTAACCCCCTGCAAACAGGCAGGGCAGCTGAGGCAGGTTTGGATCACCCCAGTGGAATGACCCAGTGCTGTGCAGAGCTTGTCCTGACTGCCTGTGTGAATGGGGCTTCTGTGGTTACCAATAGTGCCAGCTTCCACAAGTTCGTAGAAAGAGGGGTATCTTTTTAGGTTTGCTTTTCATTCTTTTTTGGGAAGCAAGCTCAGTTTTACTGCAAAAAAAAAAAAAATCTGTAAGGAAGTTAGTATAGGAAAAAAAATGGCAAAAGAGAGAGTAAGTAAAACACGGTAAGTGTCCCATACCTTACTTTGACCATTCGAATTTCTTTTCTATTATAATTTATTGCCATAAAAATTGGAAAGTTTTAATGTAACATCTTGGATTAGCTACACAGAGCAGAGTCCACAAAATCTTGAAAGAGCCTCATGGCAATGCTAATGTCAGGTTGATAGCAGTAATAAAATTTAACATCAAGCACACTCACGAGGCTTAGTTTAAAATCTGCTGTCATGGAATATCAGAGTACAACGAGGTACTTGATAGTCTGCATGAACTACTGGTAGGGTATGCAAACATTTTCCCTTAACCACAAAAGATAACCATTGAGGAAGTTCAATTCCACCACCTCAGTAACAGTAACCACTATTATTCAGTGTGTTCTAGGACGACTAACTTTATTGTGGTGAAAAATCTTCCTGAGTTATTCCACAGTTCACAAAGCATATCCCATGATTTTATATTAATTCATTGTTTGGCTTCGCTTTTGTGTTATCTTGCCTGGTTTCCAGCATCTATTTTAGCTTGTTCTGTTTTTAACTAAGCACAGGATTTGGCTAGGTTTACAGAATCTGTTGCAAAAATGAAAAATAGATGATTTTGCAGTTTTTGAAAGTTAAATTCTTCTTTTGCTGTGTTGGGGTTTTTTTGCCCTCCTTTTTTTCCCTGCCCCTCTCCTTCTCAAAATAAAAGCTTTACTGAAATTAGAGCAGTAAAGAGTAATCAGAAGAGACAAAATTTTTTGAGGGTTTGGAATTTTCATCCTTCATCCCGTTATCTGCTTCCCAGTTATATTACATTACATTGGCACCAGAACAACACCTTCTGCAAATACAGTAGGTTTTCATCTCCTCTGCTCCGCAAGGCAACATTTCTTTTTCATATTAGGTATCTTTCCACTTTCCATTACTCCAGGTGGAATATTGTATTTAACAAACACCAAGAACAGGTACTTCCAAGACAAGAAAAAGCCATGTTTTCTTTTTGCACATTTTTTCTGTATTCTGTTTGTGGCTACCTTAATTACTCCATTTTCTCTTTACTGGCATTTATAACTAGCAAATACTTATCCCAAGGTATGTGTCACCTTGCTTGCAAAGAAGAACTTTTTCCAAGGAAATTCCAAATATTTCCTATTTTTGTCTGTCTCTTCTTTCTCATCAGTTTACTCCCTGTGGTGTTCTGTATTGTGTGTGGTAGCATATTTTCTACCTCCATTGCCAAAATCTCTTTCTTAGTGGATCTTGCTCTCAAAAAACGTTTTCCTGAGGATTTATATTGTCCCTACTGAAGCAGGAACACTTATAAAGGAGGAAAGTGGTTGTTTGTCTGATAGTCTTGAGGGTTGTAGGTGCTCCACTACGGAGCTCTGCTGGCAGATGGCTCGTCAGGTGGGCAAAGTGAAGAGTTGAAAAATCAAAGACTATGCACAGGGCTGTGGCGGGTTTTTGTTGCTGTGATGACCACTCTACTTTGTTGGAGAATTAATGCCTATCATTAGTCTTAAGCAAAGAAATAGTTTTACTTAAAACATTAATATAATGACAAGGTAGTTAGCCAACATGATTATGTTATGCTGCAAATCAGTAAAAGAGGGAATCAGAAAGGTCAGTTTGGTTCTAACAGACGCAAAATTATTTGATGACTCTTGAAATTACTGACACATGGAAACTGTAGTGAATAATCCATAGAAAATATTTATGCAGTTTCTAATTCCTTGCAACTTCTGTACTATAAATATGTTCACAGTGACAAATGCAAAGGGAATATTGCATAAAATACAGACGAGTTTTTTGCAGCTCATTGATACAAGAAAAGCTTTATAGGTCCTGCTATTATTTCCCATTTTTCATATATGAGAAGAGAAATTAAGTACCATTTTAAAAGGCACACATACCTGAAAAAGGCTATAATTATGTCTAATTTCATAAGAAAATATTTTTACAAATCCTGCATTTCATATTTTTTGTTCATGCTAATTAGTTCAGTGGAGAAATATTAAATACTAATTTTGCCATATCTGCCAAGGTACCTGAAGATACCTGAAGGTTATTTTAAAAGATATTATTAATGAGACTGGATACAATGTGTGTGGTTCCTTAATGCTAATTAATTCACTCAGGAGACAGTCCTAATAAGCAGATGTGAAACCAGAATTTTAGACAAAAGCATTTGGTTTGGTTTTGAAGTTTATCTGCTTTCTATTGTAAGTTCACTTGGGAGATAATTTCAATCAAACTGTTTTGTGTACCTATCAAAAAGTGTTTTGTTGGTATGCCTTGAACCGTAAGTGAAATTTTATCATGAAAAATTGCACATACACTTCATAAATATTCTCAAGATTAAAGCTAATTTTGTTAGGCCTGCTGGTATGATCACAGTTCATTTACTTTGATTGCACTTATATTTTTTTGCTTTGTACCCAACTATTTCACCATTATGTCAGCTAGGTAATATTGATTTCTCGCTGCAACAGTACTTAAAAGCTTTTGTGAAAATTAAATGAGGTTTTTTACACAGCTGCCAATTTCATTTAGACTTTTTTAAGTGTCTAGGAGAGTAATAGGAGATAACTTTTATTTCACTGAAAATATTAATTTGGTTTTGTAAAAGTTTAGCAGTTCAACAAAAGAGAAGACTGGAGAATATTGCCTTAAATATTAATAGGTTTTTCTATCAGGGAGCTGGGGGGTTTGTTTTGTTTTTAAGAAATGCCACATCCTTTTAGACTCCTAAATCATTCTTAATAGAGGCTGTTATTTTGTCTGCTGTTGAAGTGTAATCTCACCGTATCTGTTCTCCCTGGGTTTATGTTGGCTCTATTATGTTACGTGATTTCAATAATGATTTCTTTTGTACATCTGATTTAGCTCTAAAGAAAAATGTAGGTATACAAACCAAAAATAACTGTCTGAAAACAGGCCTATTAAATAGCAATAGTGTTAGTTATCTATTTACTGAAAAATATTTATGGTAATTTTCAAGGCTTTATAGGAGGCGAAAGAAAGCTCAGTCGTACTCACTGCAGTTGTTATGCCCCCAGATTGTAATGCTGTAAAATCTGTGATTCATGCTACAGATAGCTGCCAGCTTCTGCTGCCTAGGACAAAGCAGGAAGTTATCCATGTTCTTTATTGTAGCAGTGTTAAATCAGCTGTATGGATCCAAGTCTTGGTCTGAAACAAGGTCGTACATGAGTTGCCTCTTAGAGCATTGCAACTGTCACGTGCTCCCTGTATTTGCCCAAATATGCTGTGAACTCTCCTGCCCCTGACAGAAACAACAAAAGCATGGGAACAGAAATGATTAATCCACATAGTATTCTTTGGCTATGGGATTAAAGTTTCTTGATTAACATTTTTGCCCTCGTTTTTTAATGCTTTAATTGAAAACAAACCCAGATTTCTGAGTCAGGCAAAATCTGCCCTGGTGAAGAAGATAGAATCTTGCAGTGATAATTTCAGAGCTGCCAGCTCTGGAGCCCATACTGGCTTCTGTTCCACCTTGATAGTTGTTTGCCAGCAGGCAACATCAAATCCCTTAAAGTACCTTCTGGCTGCTTCCATACTGCAGTTTAAGCAGTTTTGGAATACCAGCAGGTTTTCTCATGGAGTGGTGTTTTTTCTAATTCTGAATACCTTTTTGAGATACATTTGTAAGTAAATGTATTCTTTTGTATAAATTCTTCATAGTGTTAGGAAAGCTGTAGCCTGAGGAGCACTTATCTGCTGTGTTTTAAAACTAATGAGACATTTTTAATCTGGTTTGATTTGCAAGTTTGTTCCAGATTCCCTCCACTGTAAACATGTTCACTTGCTGTTCCATGTTTTGTGCTGTGTTTGCTGGACAAAACAAATGTTTTTATCTGGTGGAAGTAGATTCCTTTGAAGCCGGTGTCAGGTCCACTGAGAGCTTTAGAAGGAAAGACACTTGGCGTAAGATTCGGCAAATGAAACCCAGTAGCATCTAATGGTAGATAGAGAGTTCAGGATGAGCATATAGAAAGGTGGTCTGGAAAAGTGATTTTCATGTTTGTGACTCTAGTCCAACTTTTCTGTTCTAAGTAGGATTAGCTAGAGCAGGTTGTGTCCGGTTAGTTGAATATCTCCAAAGATGGAGACTCTACAATGTCTTGGTGTAAGCTGTTGCAGTGTTAGACCACCCTCACGGTAATAGAAAAGTGTTTTCTTGTGTTCAGGTGGGATCAAGGTGAGGTTGACCTGCTTGTGGTTCCCTGGATCCTCCTTCTTGGCCTTCTTGAAGCTTGGAGTTCACCTTGCTTTCTTCCAGTCATCAGGAACCTCTTACAGTTGCTGTGACTTTTTAAAGACAATTTCGAGAGTGGCCTTGAGAGGACATCAGCCAGCTCCCTCAGCACGCTTTATTGCATCCTGTCTGATCCCATGTACCTGTGTGCGTCCATCTTAGGTGTTCCTTAACCCCATCCATCTCCACTGAGAAAGTCTTCATTGCTCCACACTTCCCCCCTGGTTGCAGGAGCTTCAGATTCCTGGAGGCAGGTATTACGTGCCTTACTGAGGCAAAAGAAGACATTGGGTACCTCAGCATTTCCCATATCCTTTGTGACCAGGGACTGTGTCCATTCAGCAGCAGGTGCACATTTTCCTATGTCTTCCCTTTGCTGCTCATGTAGAATCCCTTCTCACCTTCCACGTGCCTGCACCAAACTCAGCTCTCGGTTGCTTTGGCTTTTCTGACTCCGTTCCCGCCAGCCCCATATTTCTCCTGGGTCATCTCAACCCTGCTTCCACTTCCTGCATACTTCCTTTTTGTGCTCCAGTTTTGGCAGGAGCTACACGTTTATCCATGCAGGCCTCCTGCTGCCTTTGCTTGTGTGAATTGCAATAGTCCAGGCTGGAGGTAACAAATGAATAAGATCATTGAAACCATTTCCGTATGCAAAGGTGTAAGTCTGAGTGGGAATTGTAATGAAAAAGTAAGTCAAGTTTGAAAGAAAAAGGGATTTTGAGATATTGCTGCAGGCAGTACAGTAGAATATGTTATGAAAATATTTTAAAATATTTCAAAATAATAGACAAAATACAGATACAGTAATAGTCTATTGTGAACAAAACCCTCTAGAATGTTATAGAGTGTTATATGCAAGATTTAAAAGTGGTTTACAATTTTGCTATCACTTACAATGTGAGTTTCAAATTCTTAAGTGAAAATAGCTTGTCTTCTTTTCAATTGAAAAAGCTTCATAATAAAAGCAACTAGTGTTGATGTGGGTGAATGAGTAAGATTTAATGAACTCATACTCATGTAAGCACAGGCTGTCACCTAATCAATTACAGCGTACCTGCCTATCATGCAAAAGAAAATGGAAAGATTTAAATGATTAGTAATGATTGCCAGCAGTGATTGGAATGCCATATATGAAAAAAAAAAGAAGAATAGGACAGATTAGCCAGGAAATGGGCACGGAACAGCCAGTTGGATGTTTTTGGTTTTTTTTAAGTAAGGTTGAGATCTCTTCTACTACATCCGTATGGCAATCCTCAATGGATGCCGCAGAGTTAACATTCTTTACCACAGTGTCAGGTAAGTGTAAGCATGGACCAGCACCCTAGACAGTGGCAATTCGGAATTTTACAGGTGAATGATGGAGGGAAGTAATATTGGCCAGCTGAAGATAAGAGGTGATGAGTAATGGTCAATTGGAAATAGGGCATGAAGTGAAGACAAATAGTTTGTGTTTAATAAGATGGAGGAGCCAGTGTTAATGGGGCGGGAACTTATAAAGAGCATTACATGCTAACTCAAAGAGCTTAGGAACCGATCCTTGCAGGTGCATTTTAAGCAGTTCTGAATGTGGTAAACTTTATTTGCTAAAGAAATGAAAAGGAAAAAGGTCAGAGAAATAGAAGGTGCAAGGAAGAAATTTGATATGATTGGATCCTAAATAGGAATATACTTCATGAACAGTGGGAAAATGTAAGTCATGGGCCAGTGACAAAGAAAGCATTCAGATATGAGATTCAAATACAAAGAACTAGGATACCCAAATAAAAATACATTGCCTCAACTATCACTTTGCATAATGACAAGGTGAGGATAGTGCTTGGAGAGCAGAAGGAAGGATGCAGGGCTAATTGCTAGATATGAGCCGGCAGGTATTTAAAGAGGTGGGGTTATATTTTGATCTGGTCTAGAGAAAATGGCAGGTGTCTGAGTGGTCTTGGAGAAGTGGTAGTTGAGTTTGTTTAGTGGTGGCTTTATCTGGCAAAAATTTGCAAAGAATTAAGGGAATTAATTAGAAAAAGAGTTGTAGAATGTGTCCTTTCCATCTGAAGGGGGATTCAGTTCTTGAGTCCAGATGGAAGAGCTACATGCTTGAAGAATTGATTAGAGAGGTAGGAAAACAGAATATGTGACAGTTTGTGTCATGTGTCACCTACAGTATTGGACAGTGATCTCATTTTACATGAGTTCAAAATACCGAAATGGAAAAGGATATGAAAGTATTAATATTTCAACAGCCAATCAATCATTTTTGACACTGGTGGAGGCTAGAGGTGATGAGAGGCAGAATGCAGATCCATACTGTAAAAGGGGCAGGAAAATTCCTTACAAGTAAGGCTCATCATTTGTCAGTTTATCATTGTGGAAGAGAGTATTCCGAGACAAGTGGATGTGGAAAGGTAAGTTTCTTTCTATACTACCTAATAAGAAATGCGTGACATTTGTTTTTTAAGAGAAACAAAGATTAGAAGAGGGAGGGGGAGATTGGGGTGGGCAGATGAAGGGAAGTGTGAAAGGGTAGATACACAATTCATACCTGTCTGTCAGTCTTCCCCATCCCTGTTATCTCAACAACCTTGCTTTTCATCATAAATTGGTCTCATAGAGAAACTGGTGAGGCACCAGGAGGATGTAAGTGTGCAATTGTCCATGTGTATAAAATAAACGAGAAGGCTGAAGAAGAAAGAGGTTGTATTTGGGAGTACATTTTACATAGAAAGAACAGGACCGTGAAGTATTTCATTAGTAATTGTCAGGAAAATCATCAGCTAAAAGAAATATGCTTTTTTTTTTTTTAGTGGGTTTCTTTAGCTTCCTCTTCTTCCTTTCCCCAGCTACAATAAAAAGTGATGCATAGAGAAAATATCACATATATCAGTGAAGCATACATTACAGTGGTGCTCATGGTTTGCAGCCTGAGACTTGAACATACTTCCCTTACTGAAAGGTTAAGAGACCACAGCATTCATTTTGGCATATTTTCTTTGCCATGTTTAGTCGTGCTTTTTGCACGAAATATATAAGAAATTCAAGTTGCACCCACAGAGCTAACCCCATAAGGGCAGAGCCAACATTGCTCAAACCCAGAGGCTGGCAGAACTCAGGGTGCTGGAGGAGGGCATCTCCATTTTTATCCACAGCTCTCTGGTGACCTAAGGTGGAATCATTCCTTCTTTGGCTTGCCTAGGAAAGAGGAGCGGGCGATGTGTTTTTGCTCCCAGATTCTGCACTGGCCTTCTGCTAGGCTGGCAGTGTGGCTGAAATGAGATGCAGCTCCTTGCAGGGAGGCACATGCCGTAAGTGAGCTGTGGTTCCCAGCGGGAGCTGCGGTGCTCTGCGAGGCAGCAGAGCAGCTGGGCTCCCTCGCGTCCCTCCGCTGCAGCCAGTGAAACCTCTCAAGCAGCTGCGACTGGGACAAGGCAGCAGTTGCTCAGATAGGTCAGCCCAGACCTACTGCTTTGTGTATGACACAAGATGTCTTTCATGCAAGTAATTCTACTTTAGGTAGTGAATTTATATTGCCACCAGCTGTACGGCTGATTTTCAATGATGAGAAATATTCCAGTGTGTTTGAAACTTGACGTTTCTTCCTAAATATTTAGGCAGAGCTATTAATTTTTAATAATAAAGTTTGCATTCTTTGGGCTTACTGTAGATAAACTACTCAGAAGTTGTGACATGGGGTAGTGAGCTTAACTATGTCGGCAAACAAAATTGACAGTGTTCTGAGTCATCAGATTCTCAGTTGATGGTATCACTGGCTCAAGCACTCAGAAAACATATCATTGTTTAGGAGTTTGTTGTTCTAACACAACAAGACATAGTTACTATTTTTGTACTGATTCAAAACCTTATAATCTGTTGTAATCACCAAAAGCTTAAAACTGAAATATGCTCCTGATTTTTTGCTTCACCTCTACTGCCTCTATAAGCATTTGTTTCCTCTGGGTTGTGCATGAGAGTTTGGCTGCTGATGTGCTAGTATTTTTTTCGGAGAAAACAGCTGATGTATTTTACATTAAGAAAGAGGGGGAAAATCCATCAATATTGTCTTCTTCAGATAGATACACTTTTAGGAAGGAAAGCGCAGAAATGATGGCGCATTTATCTTATTTTTCTTCATTGTTACAAAATATAAATCGCCAGCATGCACAGCCCTTAAAACTAGGAACAATTTATATCCATTAATGAGTGGATAAGGATCTGGAAATTTTTAGAAAGAATTAAAATTATCTAAATCATCTGAGGTTTCTTTTGAGCATACAGTGTTTTGGATGGGATGGGGAGAGGAGGGTGCTACTAGGTGACAGAGCTCTGTAAATGATAGAATTTCCAGAAGCAGGAGATTTAATGAGGAAAATCTTCAGGTTAATCCCTGCTACTCAGCGTTACCACATCCTGAAAAAAACTCTCCAGAATGTAAGAGGTTTCTAGTATTTTCTCTAAATTTTTCCTTTTTCTTTGAAACACCAAGACTGTGCTTTGGATGTTATTCTGTTAGGTGCAGATTAAGCATTTGATGTTGCCAAATAACTCTAAATTAAGTGTTTGAAGTTTCATGTAAAATCTACTTTAGTGAATTAAACTGAAAATCTCTCACTCTGTTCAGAATCCAAGGCAAGAGAACATCAGCTACAGGATTTTCAGGTCCTTCTTTGTTTTTATTATTTCCTGGCAATAACTTGGACTGATGGTAGAGAAAAGCCATAGAAAACATAATGACAGGGCAGGACAGTGAGCTGAATGAGTGTGCTGCTTAAACTGAATCCTCTCCAGCTTTTATGATCAGGCCCTTGGCCACCTCCGTTGTTATATGGACCCCTTGGGTTTATTTCCCTATGGAATGAGTGTGTGCAGGTTAAATTCAAGGTACACGGTGAGTTATTCTGCTGCTGCTCCTTCACAAAACAGTGAAGGATGTCCAACATCATCCTTTAGATAAAGGTTGTCCCTTCACATTCTGTAAGTGTAATTAATACACAGACAACTATTTACTTTCTCTAGAATTTTAATACTCTTAGCTAAGTAAGATAAACATTAAAAACAGTACTCTGAGGATAATTAGGTGGGAAATTATCTTTTCATTTTGGGAGTATTAGAGTTATCTAATGATATTTTAAAGCAGGAGAGCTTCCTTGGTTGTCTGAATTTGAAAGGACTTTGTGCAGCCAGCTGTGTCACCATTAGTATAATACAGAACTCAAAGTATTTTTTAACCAAATCAAAGAACAGCATAAGGAAGGCTGTGTAGGATTTGCTGGTCTTCATTTTAGACAAAAAAGATAAATAGATACATCCATCATCATGGTCGCTGTTGGGGCTCTCTGAAGTTCATAGAAAGGGTTGATTATTTTTTTTGTCACTCAGATCTTTGCAGCAGTTACACTAACTTACCTTGTGACACCTCTGCTGCTTATGGCCCTTGTTTCTTTCTGAAGAAGCACCATTTTTTTTCATAAAGAAGCAGCATCTTGTAGGATCTCATGCTGATGTTTTTCTTTGTTTTCAGTGGTGTATGTATTTGCAACTCTTCAATGACTGTAACGTCCATTTTTAATTTAGAATTAATTAATTGTTGTTTTCAGTTTTTGAGAATAGAATTGCAACAGGTAACAATCTGTACTTCATTACTGCCACTCCATAATTTACCAGGATTGGGTTTGCACCAGAGCTGGCCTTTTTCAGTGAGCACTTTGTTCTTTTGGCAATTCTTGCCATTTACTATTTTAGGGGGAATAGTGAATTGCAGCAATGGTTTTGAGCTCTCATTTCCTGACAACTGGGCTAAAACCCATGCACACTAAAACTGTAGCTATTTCTCTTCCTTAGTCTTCATTTGTGGATTTAGAAAGATAAACAAATAAGGAACACAAACTGATCTGTCCCTGTACGTGCTGTTAATCACTGGCAAAAGCAAGGCCTTAAAAGATCATGAAAATAGGAGTAAACTGATTTGAATTATCTCAGTTCTTCTAGAAGCACCTGATTGGAGAGGAAAAATAATTGGAAATTTTGTTTAAGGTACATTTATTTGTTTGTTTTCAAAATTAGTTGGTTTTCTTAAAGACTGTATATATAAATATTTAGATTATATTTTTACAAGAAGACCATATGGTTCCTTATTAAATCATACCAACTTATATTAGTTTCAGCTTCTAAATAAGTGAATGTAATACTGCTGGTATAGGAATACAATCTTAGCTGATTAAAACAGTCATGCTTTCTTCTAAATAGACGGTGGAAGTGCTGTGTGAATGATAAATACTCTACCTGAGACCATCTGGATTCTTGCCAGGAATGCAAGACTGTTATCAAGAGCTTTCTTCCAATTATTTGGAATAAAAATTAATCTAGGATTAAACTGTCTCTCTTTGCAGCACCTAACTGTGATATCAGGAGAAGTGGTTTGGCCATTCACACTATTAGATTCAGTAGAATTGCTACTGTGACAGTAAGCCTCTTTGTATGGTTCTTACTCTTTAGCAGGTGTTAAACTAGACATATTCAGAGTTTCAAAGGTCGTCATTTTAATTTCTGGTTTTTTGAGAGCTCAGTTACTGATAACTTGCTTGTGATTTAATGAGCAAATCCATCTTCCTTTTGGTTGATGGAATATGCATGTAAGGAACCTTTGTGGTCTGCCCAGTCCCTAGTGAATGTGCTGAGACAGTTCTTTCTGACAATAATTCAGGCTCAGGTTCTGTTTCCACAATGTGCCACAAAAAAAAAAGCACCTTTTTCTTTTCCTTAATCTTGTTAGCCTTGATCTTTTGAGTTTTAAAATGTTACGTGTATTTTTATATTTCACTACTCATAGCTTACACTCAGGCCATTATGGGGGAGGGGACACTGTTGGAGCAGTTATAGCTGAGCCGTAAGTCTTTACCAAGAAAGTAAAAAAAGACCTCTGGGACTGTAGGGATGAAGTAGGGATTGGTGGTAGAATGAGAAATTCTCTAGATGTTCCAAAAACCTGTTATATTTGTCCTAGTGACCACAAAGGTACCATAAATTTAGTGCAGTATATTTAATTTGGTTACTGGTTTTGTGGGTTCACGTATAATTAAGACTGCTAATGTCATTGTACCAGGAATAAACATTTTCTGTTATTATTTGTGGCAGAAGTTGCATGAAAGGGGTTTCAAATTGCTGTAAACAAATCTGAGCCTGACTGCTTGCTGTTGACAAGAAGTATTCCCAGTCTACAGGACAGTTTTATGCAAAGGCCCAGTCAAGGCTCCCACTTTACAAATTTGAAATGCCTTCCCAAGTATGAATAAATTAGTTCTCACAGTATCTGGAAAAGTAAACAAATATTATCTCATTTAAACTGTGGGAAAAGCAATTTACGCAGATGAAATTATTTGTCACATAAAGAAAAGCTGTATCAGAGCCAGAAATGGAAGCCAGATTTCCTTATGGCACAGCGTGTCCTGCTTTATTAAACGTCTCTCCTATGGCTGACATATGTCATCACATGCTATTGTCCATCAGTATTTCCACTTCGGATGTTATGGACATTGAAATAAGTTATTGGAATACATTGTCTTTCTGAAGGTCACCCTTCAATCCACACACCACGGTGCTTGAGCTGAAGCAATGAAACCACAAAGTACAGAAGTGAATTATCCACTATTAGATGAGCCACAGAAGTAGGACACAACACACTCTTTGCCAGTGTCTTATTTACTTTTCAGAACAGTTGTTTTCATAAACAGTTTGTGACACTTGTGTACACAGAATAAAAGAGTTCTTTTCAAAGAGTGAATGTATTAAAAATTCATTTATTCAGAATTTATATTTACCTATTTTAATTTATTTGTACAGCGCGGAACCCTTTGCACCTGAGGATGCAAAATTGTTATTTTCTCTAGATGTTTAAGTCAATTAGCTCTGAGCAGTTACACTCTGGTAGCTTTTCTTAAGTTTAGAAAGGAAGAATTATGGAACTCAAAAGTAAAGCAAGCAGCTTGATCCCTCAAAATTAAACTCCCTTTTCTTACGATGACAGAAGAATGTTCTGATGTCAAGGCTGCTCACTTTAAAAATAGCTGTTTAAAAATAAACCTTTAAATTATTTTTCTTCTTAAACCTTTTTTTGGTTATTGTTTCTGAATAGATGAGTATTTATTTTTGGATGCTGATGCTTAACATTTAAAACCTTTTTACAAAGCTCTCACTACTGCTCCATAAAACCGAGGAGCTGTAAAAGTGAAGTTCTCTGCTGATGTGGTGCTGAATTCTGTTAGATACTGTCTCATCTCCTGTCATCAGAATTCAGAAAGAAAGGTGCTTTCAATGGAACAGGGTGTCAGATATTATAACATGGCTACAGTGTTTCAAGCCAAATATATAAAAATAAAATTGATAGATAAAAATAAGAACTGTTTCTCTTACTTTATTCTGAGTCATGGTTTTCCACATGGCTATGACTGCTGCTTAATTTCCTTTGAAACAACAAAGTGGTCAGACTATTTCACTGAGATTTATAATCATATAACATTGACTATTGGTAGTTGTAGAATCGGGACTGTCTACTGATAGTTCACTATCAGTGCACACATTCCTTTTTTTCTTTTCTGATTTCAGAATAGGGTCAAGTCCAAGTTACATACTTCTAAAAACTGAATAAATAATACTGTCATGCTGTGTGTAAACAGAGTGTTATCTTTTCTCTTCAGACATATAAATTCAGTTTTTCTTGCCATCACAAGTTGCACCACCTGCAACTTCACTCTGAACTCATTTTGGATTGGAACTGCTCCACTTAGAATTCGTCGCTGACTGATTTTGTTGTAGAAATTATAGCTCTTTTACAGCATGATGCTGATGGGCTTTCCCAACTTTAAATTTTCCTGAGTGGTTTCCAAACCCATGAGGGCCACCAGGGTAGTTAGAGATGCCAGTGATTCTTAGTTATTCTCAGGTTCTCATATGAATCATACTACCAGGTGTGTCTGTGCACATTTTTTTCCGGAAACAGTTATTATTTGTTAGTTGTGAAGAAATAATAAGGTGTTAAATTAATTGCAAATCATCTATTTTACAAATACATTGATTAGTGGGAAAAAGAAGACATAAAACATTTGGAATGCAAACCCTAAAAAGGCACATTCCCTAAATAATGTGCAACCACCTACAATATTTGCATGTAGTGAATCTGTTTCGCTGATGAAATCTGCATCTACTCAGTTATAGCTTGTTCTTGCTTTTTGTCATCAGTTCCCTGGTGGGTGTTTTTGAAACTAAACTAAACTACTTATTTCCTGAACAGATTATATTTTCACCTTCTGAAATGCTTCGGAATGTAATAATGGCTGAATTATCTGCTTCTCTTAACTTCTGATTTATACAACTACACTGAATTTCTAAAACAGATTCTATTTCATATTCATATGTTTATGTCTAGGTGCATATTTTAGAAATGCCACTATATCACAACAAATGCATTGATTACATATTTGGGCCTGCCTATTATGGGTTTCAGTTTGCATGTATATAACCAGCTAAGCCAGGGCTATTTCTTCTGGGCTAACCCTAGTGCAAAACAGGACTCACTCCAGCATGTGTCGGCACGGTCTCAAGGGGAGTTAAAATTTACAGGTGCAAACTGCCTGCTCCTCTTCCCCAACCTTACCACATAATAGCTGCAGCTAGTGAATGTTGAAGAGGATGTGGTTGGGGTTCAAATTATGAACTAAACTCTTAAGAGTATAAATGGAAATTACCTAGTCATTGTCACCAATGCTTTTCAAGTATACTTCTGTAATTATTCGTTATTATTACTTCTGTAATTATTCTGTAATAATTCATTACCTGTGCTGATCAAGCAGTACGTTCTGCAAGTTCTCACTTTTAATTATTGGTATCGGAGCATTGAATCAGTAATATAGTCTGGGATTTCATATGCTCTTGTGACAGATTTTCACTCTTGGGTTCTACTTGGGCTTCCATATGAGAAAGTTAATATATCAACAATGCACTCTGGTAACCTTTGCAAAAGGAACTTTGATGTAGCCTCACCATTAAACACAAGTGTTCATGCTGGAGAAAATATACTATGCCCAGAGTTGCTGGAATATCTTTTGTATTCAAGAATTTGAATAATATTTTAATTAATTTTGCATAAAAATTTGTTCGTCTTTGTTATTACTTACTATTTTCAAATTCCTTTGTTCCTCTCTCTTTCCTTAATTATTGAGGAAGAATTGGATTCAGTGCTACCTTTTTTTTAATACGCAAGACTAAGTGCAAGCTTAGTACAGAACAGCAGAGAATGCTATTGCAGGTTTTTATAAACTGTTTCATTGAACTATTCAATGAAATTTCCTAAATATAGCAGGCAGTGTTTTTACTGTACCACACTGTAGTTTTAGACAATGAAATTTAAGTATGTGGCAAAAATATTTAGCACAGAGTATTTTTAGAAGGATAACAAAAAAGCTCCCTCTGGCACGTTTCTTTGCTAAATGCAATTAACTATGCTGTGTCTTAACTTTAGAAAGCTGCTGTGAATTTGTAGAAAGAAGCTACTGGTAAGGTTGTTTTAATTAGATGTAGTTGTTGCACCCCTAAACACTATGCATATATTTTATTAATTAATTTCTTTAAAATAGAGGAGCAATCCGTTGGAACAGCATAGTTAATGAATATACATTTCAGTTACTTAAAGAGATTTGGTAGCATATTCTGGAGTCATTTCCGTTTCAGGCTTAATATACTCATCTAAGGATAATCCTAAATTTATCAACTGTAAGTAGATTTAATATGTTGTATATAGGCAACAAAACAATAAACATGTTTTACTGTAACAATTAGGATAAACCAGCAAATGGATCTCCATAGAACTTGAGTTATTTTTCATAGCACAACTAAGGCACGGTCTTTACAAAAAACACCCCAAACATTTTATTTATAAAAAATTGAGGCAATGAATGCTAGCAATTGTGTTCATTTCCAAAGAAAAAAAAATAGTCTTTCATATTAAACCTGTACTGCTTTGCTTTAAAATTAATTCTGATCTTTTAAATTTGCGTGTTTGCAAGTCAAAGCCATTCTGTTCAGGTTCTCAACAAGTATGCCTGCAACACATCCCAGTGACTGGGGTTTTCCCGTGTGTGTTTAAAACTGGGGTACTTAGGACTGATGGCTTTTATTGCTCTTTTGTTGGTTTTAATCAAATGATCCTCAGTGTTTCATCTTAATCACGAAGTGTCAACTGGCATTTTATGTCTGGGTAATAAAAAACACTGTTGAAATTCAAATTTCACACCAGTTTTTAATTGTAACACATCCTCAGGGCTTCAACAAACATGGTATCCGAGGGTTAATAGAAACGATTTTCTAGGAATGCTGTGCAGAAACACGCCTCTATAAATAGCCTTTGTGAGTTACAGTACATACATTACCAGTTCTGGAAAGTGTTAAGAAGCTATGAACTTAATTCTCTTGTTTGTTTTTTGTTCAAGTATTTGTAAAATAGGCTATGGGCACATCGATCTTACAGTCTTGCTTGTGATGGTGCATTGTGTAGAATAATTGACTTTCTGTCCCGTTTATAAAGTACTCAGTCATTATTCGAGTGAATAATGTAATACCGATGTTTAAAGGGCTTTCACAGGAGGAAAAAGTGGTGTGGCTCAGTTTACTGCATTGCCTGTCAGCATTTTATTTGTCTACAGAAGCATATGCCACACCATTTCAGTTTACTAAGGAAGCACTGTGTTCTTCAGCTGTGAGGAAAGCTATAATGGGAAGTAGGTCAGTGTTTGAATGCGAGCCTCTCTCGTTGGTCCTGGATCTCTGTTCATATTTTGAGTCTGGGAACAGTTTTTCTCCTGAAGGTGTTGCTTTGTTTAAAAGAAAAGAGAAACCAAATATGTCCTTCACGATGTCTGGTAAGTTTTTGGGGAGTAAAAGTGAAAAATGTAAGTTTTTGCACTTAAGGTCTGGTCAGCTAAGGAATGTAAATGAACTGTGAATCTTAGCATCTTTACTAAATTGCGCCTACATATTCAACAGACCAAAAGGTCTGCTAAGCTGGCTCTAAGGTGTGTACGTATATGAAAAGATAAGTCCTCTACATTGTTTCATCCTCTAAAAATTCTGAGTAAAGGGAGAACAGTGAAATTACCAAAAGAAGGTATATAAATTCTGTCTTGCAAAATACCTGTGTCACACTGGTGCAGCCCATTACCATGCTTTTCCTTAAATTGCAAGCATTCTTGGCCAGAAAATGAGATGATGATCCAATAATCTGAGTCTCAAAGGGTGGTTCTGAAAAGACTTTCATAATAACTTAGAAACTCTTAGGATGAAGTATGAAATGCTGTTTATTTTTGTTCCCTAACTTGCTGCATTCATACTTGACTTCTCTAATTGCAAAACCTTGTGGAAACTAGATTTCAGACAGGGCCTGTTGCCCAGCTCTTAAGAAAAACAGGCAAACTACAGTTTCCATGGTTTCAGACACTGCTGCTCATCTTCTCAAGGCTGTTCTGCTCTCTTGCTAGGAGAAATTGAGAATGTGTGAAAGGCTAAAAGTAAGATTATTTGTTTCAGGGTTATTTTTTCATTTTATTTTGTGCTTACTGTAACAGCTAGAGTTTTTCCAGATTGTCAAAGCTGAAGAAGTATTTTATCCAGCAGAAGAAAGATTTCTCAATGATTTTATGAGCTGTCTTTCTTGAAAAAGGCAGTCTTAGGATGGTTTTTTTCCTGAAAAAAGAATAGATATTTCAGTGTTCACATTAGGAGGGCTTCTATTGGTTTCAGGGATGGGACATCAATAGACAGTTGTTCTTTATTTACCTGTAGATACAGTCATTCAAAAATGAAATAGCTTGGAATTGTTAGCCATAGGCTTCTGTTTCTGAAGGGGCAGTGGCTGTTTTTGGTAGGTTATCTCAGTTCTTTGAAGGAAATTATATTTCCTAGAGAAAAGAAGAGAGGAGAGGACAAAGTCTCTTCTTTTGCCTATCCCTCTTTGCCTTTCTCCAACAGAAAACCAACTAAATGGTTTTCAGAATGTTTAGTCACCTCTGGATGAATGGATGAATCTATTTCTCTGAAGAATAACATTGCTTGCAAACTAACCTCTTGCTCTTCTCTTTTTTTCTTTTTTTTTTTTTTCTTCCTTAAATTATTTTTATGGCTGCCTGTTAAGAGTCTGGGAGGGAGAGGATTTCTGATTTTCAAAACTTTTCTGTAGTACAAGACCCGCTTGTCCTTTGCTTCAGCTCCCACGTGTAACATGAGATCAAAGGTGGTCAAACAGGACCAGCTGGTACCTGGGTCTGCCTGGTGGTCGGAGAAGCAGTGAACTCCAGGTGTTGGTAGCCCTGGTTCTTCCCAGACACTGTTGCACGCGTGCCTGAGTTGCAGGGCTCTACAGGCAGCTGGAGGTGGCAGGACAGCTCGAGAGGACCCAGTCTGATTCTCATCATCTAGGGGGAGCTTTGGCAGCTCAGCTATCTACATCAGATTTGTTTGGTTAATACAACTGGAAACTCGTATGCTGCTTTACATTGTATCCTTGATATTTTTGAGAAGATAATAGTAAGACCAACCAGAATAGAATAAACATTACTTTTTCCCTCTTTTTCCCCCCCAGATCCTTGTGGGGCTAGAGAGGGATGAGAAACACTGCTCAGAAGAGACATTCCTAAACACTAGACTGTAAGACAAACTGAAGGCAGCAAGTTCTAGCAAAATATCTTACTCTCAAACCATTGGCTCTGATTAATTAATTGTGAAACTAATGTACTATTTGGTGCATCACTTAATTCCATGTTCTGGTGTGTTACTTGCCTTCCATAAGAATAGAAGCTCTTTAGGTTTTCAAGGCAGGACAGGACACCAGTGCTCATCAGGAAAGGGATTCCTCCCTGCAGACTCTTTAGTGCTAACACACTAAATGTAAAAGTAATAACACTGAGAAATACATACTGGGGACTTTATCCCAATTAGTTTGCATGTAATTTTACTGCCTAAAATCTAATAACTTTGTGGGGAAAAAAACCCCAAACCAACATGTTTTTGTAAAATCTCTCTCTTCTTTCTATTAAATGTTAGATAGGACTTTGTTATGAGGAAACTGCACTACTGGCACATAAATTATGCAGAAATTACGTCTTACAAGAAAAATCATGAGTGGCCCACAAGTTTGAGAAAATTGCCTTTGCTCTAGCAGAACTTTAGTGTTATTGGAATACTCTGATCCCATTCCCTATTATTTATGCAAAGTCAAATGAATTCCTTTAAATATCTTACTGTACTATTTCCTTCTCAGCTTGTCACCAAATGTCATCTCCCCAGAACCTCTGTTTAACTGCCATTTCCCAGCACCATCCCATGAGCTGTTAGAAGGAGTGAACAGCTGCTTTCCCCACTGCCAAGTGCCACTACTTGGATAGTTAGCAAAAGATACTGATTTATGGAGTGATCGGTTTCCTCTGTCCCACAGGCTGGATGAGTCACTCTGGAAGCAGCCTTGTGCTCATTGTCTCTGCATCTGAGCTCATACTTCCCCTGCCTTCATGTTTCCCACTGCTAGTACAATGAGCTGTTCCCCAGAGAACTCCTTTGCAGGGGGCAACCATACCCTTTCCAGCACAGCTTAAAAGCCTAAAATAAGTATTTTCTCCTATGCTGGATTGTCTGTTCCAATGGCTTCTCTGCTTTCAGCACCGCTCATCTCTTCCGAGCTCCCCAACCACCATTCGTTCCCCATCCACTGCTGACCTTTTGAAGGGTCTTTGTGGTTTACAGATGCAAATAAAGTCTTCTGGGGCATATCAGCTCTATTGCAAGAAGAAAAGTAAAATAAACCCACTTCGGAAACTTTTGGGGATGCTTGGAGTAGAAGTGACTGAAAAGAAAGCAAATTAAGGGAAGACTGGGGTACAGGGGAGGGAGACCCAAACTAACAGGGATGAGGCTGGCGAGGCTGGCTATTTTAATTAATTTCAGGAAGCAGTTGCAACTCTGAATTGATAACTGAGCAGTTTTCTGGGTTTGCCTTTGACTTATTTATTGTTGTTTTGTGAATGAGTCTGTGTAGAAAGTGGTGGGGGAGGGAGCATGCCTGCATTGGAAAGTGTGTCAGTGCTCTGACTCAACTCAGAAAATGCTTCCATTCCCTTTGCTTAAAAATAATAGTCATCATCTTTGTTCTTCTCTCACCAGTCTCTGTTTGTCCTGACGCAGGGATATTCACAGGTTAGGGACTTTCCTGAGTGCAGCTCAGTGTCACAGTTGCTCCCGTGAAAAACAACATGAATCTGAACAGCAAAAAAAGTGACAGTGATGCAGCGTGATAACATTTTCTCTTGCTCTTTGTCTACCACCACAACCACTTTCACTTGTTTTTTTAAGACACTAATGTCCTTCCTCTGAACATTCTGGTTCTCAAACAAATGATATTTTGTCTGTGTAAGAAGTATGTGTCACTGACCTGCTTACTTACCCTGTAGAGTCAATAAAATTCACAGATACTTTTGTTCCCAGCATCAGGATTAACATTAGCTGTTACTCATTCACCTTCCCCGAATTCACCAAAAGGTGCTGCTTAGTGCTTTCATCCGTAGCAGTGCAGTTCTTCAGTGGGTGAATGTCACCGAAAGCAGCAGTCCTGCTCTGGTTATTTAACTCCTGAGAGACTACTGCCTCATTTTCTGCACCATCACGTAAAAAGCAGTAAATGAGAATGGAAGGCTGGAAATTTGTACTATGGAATAACAAGGCGGTAATCGGCTCATCGCACCGATCTACAGCCATGGAATGAGACAAATACTTATACAGGACAGCTGGTGAAAGTGAACTCCCTGGATTATCTCCAGATGTTGGGCTGAGCAGAAGTTTAGTCATAATTTTATTTGAGAACCCACAGTATGGGGAGGTATGAGAAACACAGTCTCTCCTCTGGGAATAGCCAAGCTACCAGCCTTGTCCTAGACCTGAACTTTGAGTGAATATTCATGATGCCTTAGGGACCTGCCCTTGAGTTTGGGCTTGAAGTGCTTGGGAAGTGTTATCTGTAGTGTCTTTATGTTTTCAGCCATTATATATCAGCACATATTTTTAGGTATGTTAGATAAATGCTGCTAATGCCATATGTTCTGAAAACATCCATTGCTTCCCCTACAGAAAAAAACTTTCTTATTTCCTATAGGACTTTCCAAAAATAAACACTTAAAAACAGTAGAAATTTGGTATTTTAATAACTCTTTGTTAGTAAGAAGCAGTGGTTTCATATTTAGTACTGTTCAGTATATGCTGAAAGCCGATTTAGTGGCCAACAAGAAACACAAGTAATTTATTGCTGCTTTTCTTCTGCTAATTAGCTGAGATACATTGTGATCTGATTTGTGATGAGATTATAATTTTCCAGTATTTTGACTGTCTCATTAGTTTAATGCTTAAGTAATAGCTTGCTTCAGATAATGTATTTAAGTGTTTTGTCAGTGCAAATATATGAAGAAAATAGTTTTTCTTTGTGTTTGTTAAATGCTGTGATGATACATCGAAAATTATCACTATAAGCAGCAATGTATAAACAGTCTGTGGTGGATTGAACCTGGCTGGATGCCAGATCCCCACCAAGCTCCTCTATCACTTAACTCCTCTACTGGACAAGGGAAAGAAAATGTAAGGAAGAACAGGGAGAGATCACTCACCAATTACCAACACGGGCAAAACAGACTCAGCTTGGGGAAATTAACTGAATTTATTACCAATCAGATCAGAGTAGGGCAATGAGAAACTAAACCACATATTAAAAACACCTTCCACCCAGCCCTCTGTTCTTCCTGAGCTCAGCTTCACTCCTCATTTTCTCTGCCTCCTTCCCACAGTGGTGCAGAGGAACAGGGAATGGGGGCTGCATTCATTTCATCACACACTGTCTGTGCCAGTCCTTCCTCCTCAGTGGGAGAACTCTTCACAGTGTTCCACTGCTTCAGCACGGAGTCCTTCTTAAGTCTGTCATCCCAGAGGCACTACCACCACCATGATGGGCTCAGCCTCGGCCAGCAGCAGATCTGTCCTGGAGCTGGCTGGCATTGGCACTATCAGATGTGGGGAAGCTTCCAGCAGCTTCTCACAGAACCCTCCCTGTAGGCTCCCACTACCAAAACTGTACCACTCAAACCTAACACACAGTCAAATGAAGTCCTTCCAGTCCAATGAAAATGTGAATATATATTTTGAAGCCCTTTCTAAGCTCTTCACAATTCTATAGTTACTAAATTAGATGGATTTTACTCCATTCTTGTCCAACAAGGCTTATTCTGTTGTCTGAGAATAACATGCTTTAGCGATTGTGAGGTTTTATTGTACCTGTAATAAACAAACAAGTTTGAAGTCACTTAGTTCGGTGTTTTATTATTTTTTTCAGACAGAGAGTGTTTGGGGTTGGACAGGGCTAGATGCATCTATAATACAGATGGGGAAATTACCTAGAGCACGTGGGCTGTGTTGTATACCTCTCAGCCTCCCCATCAAATCTGTCCTTGTTTGGAGGACAACTCTTGATGTTTAATTCTGAAGCAAAGCATTAATTTATGAACAGATAGCCTCTGTCATCCTGCACAAAATGGTGCTTTCTTTATAGAATTCCTTACTGCAAAATATTAAATTATTGCTATTGATTAGTTATAAATTGAACAAATGAGACTATTGCTGTTATCAAACAGATATTTACAGTGTTATTACAAGAATATTGAATGACTGTCAGTTTTTCTCTCTGCAGAGCAATCCGCTTACAATGGAAATGGCAAATAGCCTGGGAATTTCTGTTTTGATTAGCTAATAATAATTAGCTGAAATAATACTTCTCTCTCTGTCTCTCTGTCTCTGTCTCCCTCTCTCTGAAAAAAACCCCAAATTCATGTTTTGGTGTGATGAAGAGGAACATTATGGCTGTCTCATTATAACGAATCTCATCTGGAGAAAGCCAAAATGGAGTTTGTAGTAACCCTCTAGTCATTAGAAATGAGCAAACCCCACCTAATGTAGTAATAAGGTTGTAATCCTACAAAAACGTAGGTACCTTCTTAACTTTACTCACTCTGCTTGGTCCTCTTCACTTTTCACAAGTTTTCAACACTGGAGCCTAATACCAACTTGTAATGCAAAGAGTCTGTCTTACACCATTTGCAACAGTGTTTATCAACCTCTGGTTTTGGAAACTCTTTTCTAGCTTTTTATACCCATTTTAACATCGCTCTAAGTAAAGTATGAACAAATGGCAGAAGGACATAATGAAATTGAGTAGCAGGAGCTCAAGGTATTACAGAATAGATGGTGTAATATGGGAAACATAATTTTGCTAGAATTTTACTTTTGTTGTTCCCTGTTTTGATCTCTGATCCCTCAAATTAAAAAACAATCAGTCTTATTTAATTGTGTAAGGTTAAATTTAATGCTGTCATTATTTTTGTTAGAACATAATTAAAATAGTGTTTCCAGAATTGTTTACTCTTTGGTTAATAATTTTATTAGGACTTGCTATATGGAGGAAAAAGATGTTCACAACCAGGGTAGGAAGGAAGAGAGAGGATCAGGGAGAATTTCTTTCTAAAGCAAATACTTCTTTCCCATTAGTCTGAAGTAGTTTTTTCAGATACATTTGAGTGAAAATATCATGGAAGGATAAGTTGATTATTTTTTAGTCTAGTGTTATTAAGGATCTTTTTGCACTGCAAAATCTTAAAAAAATTGTTTAGTCTTCATTCTTTTTGTTCAGCAAGGCATACGATGTAGTATAGTTGTACTGCTTTGAAGACATTTTGGAGTATAACTATAATAACCAGAAGATCCTTTCAATATTAATAGGTAGCTGAAAGCAGCACTTCGACCAGCTTTTTAAATTAAATAAACTGAAATGGTGGCTTATATTCATTCAGCCAGTCTAAGTCTAGCCAAATAAAACTTTACATCTAGTATATCCTCTTTTCCATGATAAGACTCTGAATGAAAGATGACAATCTGCTCACATTCCTTATAATCATATCCTTGTAAGTATTTCCTTTATCTTCTGTTTAACACAACTAGGCCTGATTATTTCTCCTGCACAGAGCAGTTTGTAGATCCTGTGTGTTTTGCATATGTGGTCAATTTGAAAGCTGTCTTAAGTTTCTTCAAGGTATTACCTTATTATTCTACAGAGTTGTCCTAGAATATGCAGCTGGGTCTTCTCTTCCATGGCCTGGGTGCATCCAAGACATAACTGGGAATTGTACATATCAGAATGTGGAGAATTAAAATACATTGCAAATACAGTACTTGCTTCCTACATGAATCTAGATTTAGAAACCATGTTCAAAAAGGCAGGGAAATAAGATTCACATCTGAGATTAACAAGTTTGAAAAAAAGACTTTGTATTCACTGAAAATGAGTAAATGCACATACGACTTTCAGTCATTTGAAATTGCTCCACTTCAGCAAACTTCTAATGTTAATGCCATGGGAGTGCTCTGCAAGGTCACAGATGGCGAGACCAGTCAGCCTGCAGCCGAAAGTCCTGAAGCCTGACCTTAGAGGTGTTTCTGCTTCCATGGGAAGAGAGTATTTAAAATAAGTTGTTGTCCTCCCTCTTTCCCCTGTACTCCTCCCCTTTCTTCTTTCTTTCCTCCCTCTTCAGACAATTCTTTGCACCATTTTGGCAGATACAGCATCTGAAATTACTTTGATAACAACTAAAATCTTGCCCTGTTGTCCTTGTGTGAGGCATGTCATAAATTCCTGGAGAAATGTGAAAACTAGGTCAGAATTAGAAGCCAGCCTAAGTTCTTACTCTTTCTCCCCTCTTTTTAATTTAACTGGAATTCAGTATCTTACTCTTGTCTATAAGCAAAGTTAAGAAAAATTATGGATGTGATTATAGCCTGTCCTTGACATCATTTGTAGGTGAAGTAATGGAGTGCAGATCTCCATTGATACAGAAATAAAGGAGAGAGGTGTAATGCCAATCCATATTTAACTGTGCATCCATCTTTATTAGATTAAAACTTTGGCTGATGAAAGCTAATATTGTTACTATGAGATGCGCAGAATTCTGTAAGGCTTGACATAGCACTGTCTAACATTTTTATGTAAAAGTAATGATACAAGATTAATCTGGCTTTCTAACTGAATTAGAAACTGGCCAACAAAGGGATGTCAACAGACCTGTAAACCAGGCACATTTTCTATTGGGATCCTGTAGGAGTCAGTTCTTCACTCTGTACTACATAACATTTAAATCAGTAAGCTGATAGGAATAAAATTACTTGCACTGTGTATGATTCACACACGTGACTGGGGGAGTGGTAATGACCAGCAAGGGTTATTCTTACAAAACAACATAGATAACTGATAAAGTGGATGTTAGCAAGTGAAATATTTACATACTTAACATCATTTTTGAGCGAACAAGCAAAGGACGTCTTTGGAACTTGAACTCCCAATTCAATCACTTAGAAAGGCTAACATCCCTGTCTTAAGTTGTTATATGGAAAGGCTAACATCCTCCTTCTGAGTTATTATGTGATCAGTTTGTACCTTTGATCCATAGTTGCGGTAGTTTTGGTTGGCTTTTTTTATAGGTTTGGGTTATTGTCAGGAGTGAGTTAAGTTGATGGGGAAACAGTTGAAGAATTGTTAAATCTGTGTGAAATGTGATTTCTACAGTTTAATACATACCTTTGGGTAGGCTGCCTGCTATTTATCTCTGGTCAAGAAAGCAATTAGGCTTGTGTGATTTGGAAGACAAAAGTTCAGTTCCACATTCTTTTATAATATAGCCTGTTACTTAGTCTTGGTGTGTTTTAATTGCCTATGTGTAAAAGAGGAATAGTATGTTTTCCTATCTTGCAGGGTGGTTGTAAAGATAAATTTCCTGAAATTTTTCATATGCAGTGATGCTAGAACAGTGGAAGCCTTATGTATTTTCTTCCAATAATATTTCATGTGAAAAAAACATGTTCAAATACTTCCCTGTCTGGTTTTTAAAGCCTAGATAACAATAAGATCCTAACAGATTTGTGGTTGGGGCTTCTATTTTTTAATTTGTCATCTTTAAGAAGCAAGTTGGCAAGCAAGCAAAACAGCAACTGAAATATTCTACAAGAAAAATTCTAGAAGAATATAGCAGACTTTAGTGGTCACTTGTACATGCAAATATGTGGAAAAATTGCACTACAACTGACATATGCACTCAATATAATTAAATTTCAATAATTTAGCAGATTGGTGTAAAGCATAATATAGAAAAAAGGAAAATCTTGAAGGTATTGGGGCTGAAAAATCAAATGCGATGGTAGGAACTTAAAATGACCAAGAAAGCTTTTTCCCCCTCATTTCCTCACTTTCGTCTCGTACATCTGTTTTGCTGTGATCATGTGTGTAGCACACATCTTAAAAGGAGCATTTGTATTATGGAACTGAATCACAGAAGTGGCTTGCATATGTCGGAGCCTCATTAGTACAAGCAGCTCCTCACTGTAGAAAGCTGGGTTCCCATGTACTTAATAACCATATTTGAGCCCATGTAGATTTTGTTGAGAGAGTGGCAGTGCGGTTGTACTCTGTATTGAGTGCCCACTGAACTGTCATCCTAAACCAAACTTGTTACCTGGACCAACTTTCTGTTGTGCTCCTAGTGCACAGAAAATCTATAAATACCTACGTTTATTGTGAAACTATTGTGAAGTCATTGTAGCATTTTCATTAAAGGCTTTTTGACTTGGCTATTTAACCCTTTTGTAGCCCAGTGAGGAAATTGAAAAACATTTTAACTGGGTTTCTGACTGATCTGTTTAGCGGATTGATGCAATATGGAACAACTCTGAAGCACTGAAACTATGTTTGTTTCTGACAGCATTTTAAAAGTTACAGGAAAAGGTAAGAAATTAAACTACAATTAGGAGCTGCTGATTATCTAAGGTTTGCTGAAGTAGTATGTTTTACATACGTAGGAAGAAGGAATGTGTGCTAGCTGATGCACAGCACGCTCATACTAATGCAGTGGTAAACACTGTAGATTTGTCTTTCTCAGTGCATGAGGCTTGACTCACGAAGGCCTGAAGCTGCTCCAGGAAAGACAAGAAACCCAGTGCTCTTTTCCCTCAAGATTCATCAAAGGATGAGTCATCTGTTAAAAAACAGAGTAATCATCAGGCTATTCTGCTTTTCTGATGACTGTTACTATTAGAACAAAGCCTTTGAGCCAATTTTTTTTTAAAAAATTAAAAAAAAAAAAGAGAGGAAAAAGACATTACTTTGATCTCATTCATGGGACTCAGGCTGATTTATGCTTTCAAGTTCTGCCACTGTCATAGTTTAAGTCATAAGGTGGAAAATACTGTGCCACCACCAGGCATAGCTCCAATGGCAAAACCTCTTGGTTTCGGGAAGCAGTGAAGACTGTGTGGAAGCAGCTCCCTTGCTGATGAGGTGCTGTATCCCATCCAAGACACTGGTGTAAGCTCCAAGACAAGGAAGCACTTTCCTTTCTCTCCTTACAGCTTTCTCTCTTTAAACCTGTAGCCATGCAAGTATGCATATGCTTTATTTCAGATGGCAGCTTTAATAAAGTGATCAACAGTGAAATTATTCATTTTTACTCAGACAACATCCAAGAAAAAGCATGTGAGAAGTGGGGATGAGGATTCTCCACCAACACACTGTCCATGCAAAAAAACCATCCCTGACTGACCACATGAGGTTAGAGAAAACATCTGCCAAACCATTCTCTTCAAAAAAGCTTCATCTCACAGAAGAGACCGTGTTCACAACAGGGCCCTCCGACACCCCCTGATCCTTATCTGCAAGAAATCCTCCTGCCTGTCTAACAGGCAAAGGAGGGAATTCGTAAGGACACTCTTGGCATAGTATTTCTTTTACAGAAGGAGAGAAATGCCAGGTGATATTTTGTGAAGTCCACAGGGGTGTTTTAACACAAGGTACTTCATGAAGAAGATATTTCAAGTTTTGAAATAAAAGTTCCATTGTTATGAATGAAGGTATTTCACACAACTGTCTCAGAGTACAGCTTAGAAAATCTTTTATGATTGCAGGTGACTTTTCAAATCCTATAAATATGCTGAAAGCCAAGATTAGTATTTCTTTCCTATAAATGCTTAGAAGGGCTTCAGCATTGTGCTTAATCCATTTATATTTAAATTTGAAGCATAGATTTCAAACATAGAAGTAAATGAATGTAACCAGGTGAATTTACTTCTGAAAATGGTATTTATTTAGGTCCCATACTTTAACTGTTGTTTAATCCTTCATTCCTGGTATTGGTATCTGGTATTTTAGACATTGAGATTACTCTCAGTTTTACAAAAATAAACCTTTTAGAAAATGATAATATACCAGAACATTTTGCAGTCTGGTTCCTGAGTGACAGCTGTGGGCTGCCTCCTTGTTAAGTTATAATTTCTCCCTTCCTCGACAAGCTTGTCTCTTTTTACTTTCACATTATAATCTTTCGGATGCAAGGAGAGAAATTTTACTTGTTGTGTAGATCCTTTGCTCTGCTCTTCTAGATAGGGTGGCAAAATTACCACTGCCAAAGAGTGATAAATTCAAGTACCATGTCCCCATGTGCTCCCTTTAATCAAATGAACCAATTCTCCCTTCCTTCATTTTAAAAAAATTCTCCTTATTATGTTTTGCACAGTGGATTCTACTGTCTTTTTAGTAAGTTATTTGCTATGGGAATGTAAAATTTGACATGTCATTCAGAGTGAAAACTGTTTGCTTTTGGGGGAAGATACATGATTTTTTTAAAGTGGCAAACATGATTTTGCCTTAATGGCATCACATACAAATTTCTAATTTGAAATTGCTGGTTACATCAACAGTTAGCAAAGACCTGAATGTGATTTCTTCTTTTATGTACAGTACAGATTATAATCAGACCCTGTATCAATACTGTAAGCTAAGAATACAGTGATACAAAACTTTGCACAGAGGTAGGGCAGCATAGTAGTGGCCCAAAGCCTGGATTTCTCCCCGAAGAGTTACTTTCATTAAAGCTTAATTATGAACTTGAAATTAAATTCATGTCCAAAATACTTTCTTATTATTCAGGGTACAGTGTTGTTATCTTGGCAGCACAGTTTGTTTCAGCCCTTGAAAGGCTATATGTGGAAGGATTCCAACTCCGCAAGTTCCAAAGCAGTCCTGATTTTACCCTAAACTAGTGATCATATAAAATAGCTGATCAAGTTCTATAGTTTACCAGATTAGTCAGTCAGTGGATGTTCACTGAGGCTGGAAGGAGGGTAAAAAGTCCATAACAGCATCGTGATGTCCCTTTCCTTGTCCTGAGAGCAATCGACAGTCATCACCACTCTCTGACTTGGGCAGCATTAGTCCATGAGCTGCCAGGGACATTAAGGTCAGGACTCGAATTCAAACACTCTTTCCTGACAATATGTTTTTTGTTTGCACCTGCTTTATTTCTTCCTTGCACTCCGCTTTACTAACAAGGTGCTTTCAAAATATTTGACTTGAGAAGTATTTTGCTAAACCATTGTAAATCTTAAAATAGCTTTTACCAAACAAAATTCTTCATGGAATTAGAAAATATCCTGCGTTGGAAAGGACCCACAAGGATCACTGAATCTAACCCCTGGCCCTCCACCAGACAGCCCCAAGAATCACACCATGTGCCTGAGAATGTTGTCCAAATGCTTCTTGAACTCTGTCAGGCTGGTGCTGTGACCACTTTCCTGGGGAGCCTGTTCCAGTGCCCAACCCCCCTCTGGGTGAAGAACCTTTTCCTAATATCCAACCTAAACCTCCCTGACACAGCTTCAGGCCATTCCCTCGGGTCCTGTCACTGGTCACCAGAGAAAAAAGATCAGTGCCTGCCCCTCCTCTTCCCCTCATGAGGAAGTTGTACTGCAGTGAGGTCTCCCCTCAGTCTCGTCTTCTCCAGGCTGAACAGACCAAGTGACTTCAGCTGCTCTTCATATGTCTTCCCCTCAAGATCTTTCACCATCTTCATAGCCCTATTCAATCTTTTATTCTGATTCTGGTAACAGAAAGGAAGAAAAGAGAAAGAACAGGTCCCTCTTCACAGGACTGGCTTGTGCACTTAGTTCTGAGAGATAAATGTTAAAAGTTTTGAAGCACTCTCCCATTTTTATAAAAAATCCATCTTGTGCAGAAAAACAAAAACAGTGTTGCTCACACTCCAGGCTGGCTATTGTAAATGTACACTTCATAATTAACACAACTGCACATCCGAGGTAAAACCAGAATTTGCTATTTAACTGATCCTTAGGCATTATTGTCCATCTACACCTTGTCTACCCTCAGCTGCATAGGGACCTTCTCTAACTGTTTTCCTTTCTAAGACACAGGCAAATACTAAATGGCTTTGAATTGTAAAGCTGTAGCGTTGTAAGTTTGAATGTAAGTTAGGACAACTAAAGAAATATGGGTTAGTTGCTATATAAATTATTATGAAATACTGCAATTTTTCTTATTATTTATATGTCATTAATCATGCACAAAAAGCTAAGATGTAGTCTTTCATCACCAGTTTCCTCTTCATGCTTACAGGTGGCTCTTGGCAACATGATTTCCTATCATTTAATGCAATTTCTGCTGAGTTACAGGTGCTCAGATATTCTGATGATGCCAAACAGCCAAGTGATGCAGTGGAGGAGAGGCTGTGGGACATCGCTTTAAGTACATATGCATTAAGGTTTTGAAAGCACACCTCAGATGTTTGTACTTCTCGGTCCCATCCTAGCCACAGAGGGGCCGGTGTCCTAAGCACAAGGATAAGAAGAAGAGAATTTTGATTAAGATGATGAAGAAAACAGGTTTTTATTGCCCCTCTAGCCAGTGAGGGTCATGATATAACCGTGCCCAGGACAGAGAGAGGGGTGTTAAACATGTCCCTTTTGCAGGCAGTCCTGCAAGCACACTAGTGCTGGCCACCAGAGGTCTGTGCAAACTGCTGGTGACTTACTCTAAAACTGCGGGCAATGTAGGAATCTAAACTGTGAAGTCCCAACAGAGACAGCCATTAGCACCAACTCTTCATCAAAGCTGGGGTCTCCTTTACTTGCAGACCCTGGCTAGGTCATCCTAGTGTCTGAATGTCCCGGTGCAAATGTTTCTCATTGGTTTAGTACTATCTTAGGGATCTCTTAACCACACCTCATTGTTTGAAGCAGACAGGCTTATCTCTCAGTTGAACCCTGAGAACATAAATCAGTGTTGGCATTTCATTTCCCCTACCACCCACTACAAAAAAAAAAATCTAACACGTGCTTACATGGCTCCTCATACAAGAGGCATTAATTTAGCCCAGGGTGTAAGCAGTGGTGTTCCTGATATTTCCCACTCAACAATTTGAAAGCCTGTAAAAGCAGCCACCAAGATGATGAGGAAAGGGAGTAGCACTGAGCTGAGAAAACCGAGTTGACAAGTTACAGAAATAATGCTGCCTGAGGTTTAGCCATTAATGAGCAGAAGAAAACAAACCTCATCTAGAAGACCGCCTGTCACTTTGAGTGTTATGCTATGAATATTTAAATGAAAATATAGTAAAAGACATACCATTTTTTTCTTCTCAAAATTGGGAACATTGTGCTGTAGAGAAACTGTGTAGAAAGATGGCATGGTTTTAGAGAAGGTGATGTGTTGCTAATATGAAAGAGGAGAGGACCAAGCCCAGGTGGTACAAAACTTTGTGGACAGCGAGGACCCCACGTTGCAGGAACCCTGAGACACTGACAAGAACAGAGGTCTGACTAACTTAATTTTGGTTGCTTTCCATAAAGTAGGAGAAGAAAGAAGAAGTGCTGTTGCTGGCTGCTCTATGGAAGCTTTTCTTTCCCAAATTTTTTCCCCCTTACATGGCTGGCTAGAAATTAATTAAATTGACTAACATTAGGCAACTGTCTCTACCTCTCACAAAATAAAAAAAATGAAAACATAAAACAAAGACATCTCCGACACTGTACTGAACAATTTTGGCAGCTGAAGCTGTGTTTAATCTATAAAAAGGTTAGTAATATGTAATACTTCAATTTGTATGCTGAAAGATTTTCTTTTGTTCCTAACAATTCTATATTTAAGATTACCAGGGCTTCAGGCAGAACTGTTTGGGTAGTAAAGTGATAAACTGACACCAGAATAAGGAGCAGAAAAAAACCCATTACGCTAACAGCAGCCAACAGCAGTTAATGGTTTTCAGCTGTTGCAGATCTAATTGATCTTGTTGCTATAACAGAAAGCAGTTCTCTGTGATTCATATGCTTTCTTACTGGAACATATTCTACTCCCTTGCTGTTTTTAAGCCTCACTAACTCTGCTTTTTCCCTTTTCTTAAATGCCATTGCTAACAACACATTCCATTTAAAGCTAATATTAGTCAAATAAAAATTCTGTTTAGTTTGCTGAGCCTTAAATTTTCTCTCTTCATTAAAAAGAAAGGCCAGACTACTTAATTTCAGTTGTGCATTTCTTATATGTATTAATCCCCTTCTTTGAAGTGTCACACCTAGTTCTCATTATTCTTGATTATACCTACCTTGAAATCCGTATCTGCCATGAATGTATCAGGTGGGACTAAAATGACGTAAACATTTGCTGTCAGTTGCAGTGTGATGCCAAAACCCCTTCTCAGTTCTGCATGTGGAGCTTCCATTGATTTCAAGAGGATCCAGTGTGTTTTCTGCAGGACATGGTTTGAGTAGTACACCTGATATAGCTGCCTGTACCATTTGGATTCTACAAACGAGTGTTTTTGGTTTTCCTTTTGTTTTTCTCCACAGCATTTGGAAACTTCTGATGTATTATTTAAATTTTACAGAAGCATTAATTTGAAGATCTCAAGCATTTTACTGGAATTTTAATAGTAGTTATTATATTAGGAGTGTTTTTTTGGTGTGATTTTAAATTTTGTCAAAAAGAAACTGGAAAAAATAGGTGTTGTGTGAAAATCAGTAGAAACTTGGATTCCTAGCCATTATTCTAACTCATCAAAGGAGAGTTTGTTTTCTTATTATAAATACGAGTGCACATCAAGGGGGAACTTTCAGTAGAAGTCTTGGGAGTCTCAATGGAAATGCACACTCAATGTTTTGATATTGTTCAGGTTACTTCTTCACTTTGTGAGCTGCCTGTATCCCTAAGCAGTCAAACTGCTCTACAAAATGACTTTGCCTACCAGTTTTATGTGAAAAGACTCTTGGCTCTCAGCCTTTGCTGTAGTTGCATTGCTCCCTGTATTATTTAAGTTAAATATCATGTACTAAGAAACTTGAATCATCTTTCTCCAGGGGGAAAAAATAGTTTTGTAACTCTTTAAGTGTTGGAAAGTCTAATTATACCTCCTGTTCATTCCCTTTTGTTCTTGTAAAGGCATCCATTGCTGCAACGGAAGATAAAGTAACATTTCCAGACAGGAAAGAAATGGGGATTTTTTTTTTCCTTTCTTCCTTTCTTGTTTCTGTTGCTGCATTGTTCTGGTTTGTTTTTTTAAAGGTTGACACAGAGTCCCCTGAGAATTTTTAACACATGAGAGTAGATAACCTTGTTCTTTTGTTCACTCGTCCCTGCCCTGTTCTGATTGCCTGGGGCTGTTCTCTGAATATTCCATTTCATATCCGTTTAACACTTTCTCCATTCTTCTTTCTACCTTCATTCATCAGTTCAGCGTAATGTTACATCCAGTGCATCAGCAGAAAGCATAACATGACCTTCAGACAGTGTCTCATCAGTGCCTTATTGAAGGAACAGTCACTAAGAACAAACCAAGGTTGTATAAATGCAAAGAGCTTCACAGCAGGAAAATGCTCGGGTTCAAATTTAGCATTGCCTTTAATCCTTTTGCTTATCAGAGACTTGGCACTTAAAAGTTTCTGCTGTTTTCACTTAAGATGAGAAGCTCTTTATATGCTGCCCTCCCTGGTGTCCAACGCATTTCTCACAGAACGTTGTCCTTGGGGAAGTGTGGTAACAGAGCTCAGAGTAAATATTGGGCTATAAAAAGACAAAAAACTCCAGTACACCTAACTCAAAATCAGAAGGAGGTTTTCCACATACTTAGTAGCCATCTCCTTTTTTTAACCAAAAAACAATAGCATCTTTCCATACTGGTTAAAGAGAAGGACTTGATGAAAGATTATAAAGGAGCATCTTGGCATACCTGAAGAACAAACATAGCCTCAGAAATTAATTGACATGAAACACAAATGATTTCTGAAGTCACCCCTAACTGTAGTTAAAGCGCAGGTTTAAGAAACACTTCTTTTCGGAATAGATTATTTTATTTTTCGGTTCAAATACTTTCTCAAAGAGGTGTGAAATCAACAATTACAGTGTGAGACAAGGCAGAGAGAAGAGTAGGTAGGAAAAGTGATGCAAATGTGTGAACGAACATGCCCTGTTTTCATGAACAATGCACAGGCATTACAGTCACATATTATACATGAGCTTGGGAAATTTTAACTTTAAGCATTAAAACTTTATTGGTAGTGTTAAAGTTTTTGTTTCTTAGAGGGAAAACTGAAGTGCTTACAAGAAATTAAAAGTTAAATAATCAAATAGACTAATTCATCTTCTTTAGGTTTTGGAAAGGGATTGGAAGACAGTAACAAAATCAAGATTTCAGGAGACATAAAACTTTAACCAAAAAAACGTAAAACTTACCCTGCAAATGACACAACAGCAAATTAAGTGTACACTAGAAACCAAAGCCATCTGGCAAATTAAGTGAAAATTAATGATTAAAGAAAATCTCACTGTGTTTGTGGTGTATTTTCATCCATCTGTGCCCAATTATAAAGGAGTTGTCAAAGAAAGCAAGCCACTGGTAGTTAATGCCAAACTAATCCAGAAAGCCTGAAAACGTCCATCAATGTTTTTCTTACAGTTTCTAATCTCTGCAGGTTTCTGATAAGAGCAGCATTAAACTATGGTGTCATGAATCTTGGCTCTCACGTTTGAAACTAACAGAGATGTACTACCTCTGATCATTTTAGATTAAGGAAATACTATCTTTCAAAAGCACACTACAGATAGACTTTATAAAAGGAGAGAACTCTGCTCAGATCCGTTGCTGTCATCCGCAGCCAGCAGAGCAATTGCAGTTAGCAATACCTGGAGTCCGGGAGCGTCAGCTGTGACCCCAGCAGATCCTGCTCGAGTGCTGCATTGTGCTGCCGGAGCAGGTGGTGCTGGAGAGGTGATGCACCTTGCACGGCGCTGTGTCCTCTTGGCTTCACAGGGCTTCGGGCCCCAGGCACGGGAGCTGAGGCTGTGAATTTGCAAATTTCCTGACACCTCGCATTGTACAAGAGCTGCAATTTCACACCCTCGGCTCGCAGCCACCTGCATGGACTTGCTCGGTGCCTGAGATCCACAGAGCAGCCGTACATTGTTCTCTCTGCAGAGAAGAGGCTGTTCTCTATTTCAAGGGGAAGGAGCCCATGATTCCTTTCCTTATTTTGGACCCTAAGATTATTTTGGGGCCCTAAGATTATTTTTAAGTGCTAAGTGTGACATGATTCTAACCTGACTACATTTGCTCCGCAACAGAGCACATGGTGACATGGTGATGGGTAGAACTGGTGTAAAACCTTCCTTGGGTGGGTTATGTCTTTCTCTAGAACAAATAGAAAGACAGATACATCCAAAGGGCAATTTCACAGAGCAGATGCCTAAATTACTTGTTCTCTTGATGTCCTTAACCACTAATTGAAAAGTAAACTAGTCTCTATACACTAATCTTTATGAAACTCCTCCATATTTAGATCTAACAGCATTTTAGACCCAACAGTAGGTACACACCAGAAGAAATTGTGAGGAACAAGTAATTTGCTTCGTATTCTTTCTTTCCCAATTTTTAAATTTTTTTGGTCAGAGAAGTGAATGACAGAAAGACATCAGATAGTAATACTAACCACTCTCTTTGTGTGGATTCTTTAGTACCTGGTAGTAAGGCATAAGCTTGCAATTGGGTGGGCTTTTTGGGTTTGTTGGCATTCGTTTGTTTGTGGGATTTTTGTTTCTTTGTTTGGTTTTGATTCTGTTAGTTTAGTAAAGGGTTATTTTTCTACCCTGGCTTCTTGCCCACCAAATATTAAGGAAAGCAGTTTGGAACTGTGATCAGGGGCAAAAAAAAAAGGCAAAAAGCTTTGGGAAAGGTGTCACTGTTCACCAGCACTGCACTGTTCACCATCAGCCTCCTAATATTGCCTCAGAAGTCTGGACATTTTATTCATTCTCAAAGTCTTTGTACAAGTCCTTGTTCCTGGGGTTCTTCTGGCATGGTCTATATTAGAACTCACATGGACTTGAGAAGTTAATATATATGAAACATTTACAGTTGTAAAACTTAAAACTCAGTGACATCTGTTTTCTCGAGTGGACCCATATGAAGTTGTTGTACCCAACCCCTTTAAATAAAGCACTTGAATTAACCCGTTACACTCTTCTCACTGCAGCCACCATAAATCAGTGTTACCAGCTAGCTGGTAATCATAACATTTACAGACCTCTCAACATCCCTTACATCTAATACATTAAAATTGTCTGCTCAAATGTAGACCATAGTTTGACATGTAATTGGTTTTGGCTGCAGTTCAGGCTTCCGCAGTCCTTGTAGCTCCTTGGTTGTGTTGGTAGAAGTATTTGTGCAGCCATGCAGTGAACCAGATCAGGGACCTAAGCCAAGTTACAGGGTAAAAAAAAACATATTAAGGTTATTTTTGAGCTAGATCAGTTCCCTGTACTAGCAAACTGAAGGCACGAACAAAAAAAGCAGGGAAAAAACGAGAACTAGTGCCAGAATACCATTGAAATGGAGGCATGTCAGGCCATGTTTTCAGTGTAAACTTCCAGTGCACTGTAAAAGATTGCTCCATCTAAATGCCAACATTAAACAGTAATTCAGGAAACCTCTTTGTTATTGTCAAAGTAGAAATTACTGTCTTGACAAATTAATCTAGAATGCAAAACTCATTTTTTAAGCTTGGATTGTCTAATTCTTTGGTAAACATTATTATTGGGGTGGGAGGGGTGGTAAATTGATTGCTGTGTTACATAAATGACTGATAATGCTATTTTAATATTGCAAATTAGATTCTGCTTCAAATGAAAAACCCAAACATAGCTACAACGGGCTATATTATGCCTCAGTTTATACCTGTGTATTCCCATTTGTGTCAGTGACGCTGATTAAAAAGTAATTTAGGGCTAAATTTTGTCTGAAAAATTTCGGTTTACTCCTTATATACACAGCATTCATTGTTGTATGTCTTTTAATATAATTTGCACCATCTGTAGCTTCATATATGTATTTTATTTTCAAGTCCTATAGGAGTTTATATTGCACATCACATCTATCGTTTCCAGACGTGCAGCAGTAGAAGAGGAAATTCTGGTGTGGTAGTTTAGAAGTTCTGATATATGATTTCCTTTCCACTTTTTCTCTTCTGTAGGACACCCATTTTGAATTCTGTAGCTATGTGCACCATATGGACACACAAAAATTACCTGGCATATGTCACATGTAACATCATCTACATGAATTGAATTTTGGTTTCGCATAACCACACCTCAAAACATTAGTACTAATCTTAAACTTGATGTTTTAGGAGTTATTTTGCCTGTGTCCTGTCTGAAGGTTCAGCAAGCAGATGTGGCTTGGTGTTGGAATGAAGTATTCACTTCTTTCCACTTGAGGTTTTAATAATCCTCAAGTAAGCTCTGCTCAGCCAAATCCTGCTCAGCTAAACATGGCTAAGACCGTGCAGCTCTAACATTACTTAAAGTTGAGGCCACTTTAGATTGGAGGCCCTGGAGTCAGGGGAGTGTCTTCTGTGCAGTATTTTTTTCTTTTTCCTATTGAGAAGAAGGTTAAAACTCTTAAGAAAACTCTTCATTTGTAAAACAGGGAAAATATTTGTGTGATGACTTAAATATTCCTTGAAGACAAGTTTTTGTAAATTAAAGTAATTATTAAATGTCAGGTTTGTCATGGTAGTTTCTCTTTAGCCCACTCTCAGTTTCCGACTTGATGTTCCTAGAGTCAGAAACAGCTGCCATATTTCTGAGATAATTCTCCCCTAAGTGATGTTACCAAGAGCACTGCCTGCAGGAAATTCATCCCTTCTCAGAGCTGTCCCCTTTCCAAATCTTTGTGGTGGGAGGGACTACCAAACACTTACTATTCTGTAATGAAATCACCACCCTTTTAAGACCCATTTTGAAAACGGAGAAATCTGCAAAAATTCTTGGCTTTCATTAAAATTATTAGAGATATGAAAAAGCTAATGTTCTATGAATAAATTCAACATCTACAAACATCAGCAGACACTTGACATGGATTCTATGCATCACCCCACTAGTTGATTCAGCTAGAAATATAAGTGTATATATTTCAGATATATTTGTATACCTAAAGAGTTTTGTCTTGCATTTCTTTTTCTTTTTAGAGGGAGTATAAGGTAAAACAGATAAGTGCTTCCTGAAAAATAAATAAGAAATTGTTAAAGCAGTCAAAGGTAAAATCAAGCCATAGGCAAACTTGTATCTTATACAGTAACATGATATTCTTGGTGTGTGCCTGTTTAATATCTTTTAAGCCACCCTTGGGCAGGACCCCACTGTAAACAAGCTGTCGAGTTTGACTTGGAACATCCTTTTAAAAATAACACTAATAAATAAACATTCTGTCTTCACACATTTTGCTGCCAGGGATTCACCATTTCTAAACTTAAAAGTGTAATGATTTTTAAAGGTTTGAAGTAATAACTGCAGTCTTCTTTATTTTCATGAATATGAATACTTCATTTTCCATTTGTTTAATATTTTGAAAATAAAATGTCTGTTTTATTTTGTAATTATATACTGTCATTCTGATAAAAACTTCTATTGAAATCAGCTCTGTCTGTTAAATTCTCTGTCTGGCAGTGTCATAAATCAATAATAGAAGAGGAATTTAAGTTTTTAGGCAATAATAGAAGAGGAATTTGAGTTTCAGGTCATTAATAGCTGAATAACAAGCTGCAGGAAGGAAATGGTTCGCAGTGTACAGCAAGATCCATGCATTAAACAAAAAGCAAGTGAGACCACGTGGCCTTGAGTCTCTTCGATGATGCTTCATCTGCGTACTGTTTATCTAAATATATCCTTTGGCTCTTCTCTTTGCTGCTTTCATCTCCTTGTAGTTGCTCACTCTCCCCTCCAAGGTTTCGTTGGCTCCAGCATTTGCTGCCAGAGGGCTCTGCAGGAGGTTTGGGATCTCCCTGAATTCCGTGCAGTTTTGCATGGAAGATCCTGTGAAGCTAAGTCTGCGGTAAAGAGGTCAGAACTAAAGGGCTCTGGGAGCACTCTTGTCCCCTGAAAAATCAACTGTATTACACCACGTTCTGTTCTCATGGTGGCCAAATGTTGCCTCTGCTCACAGGTACTTCCATGCAAACTGATGTCTGCCCGGGCTCTTTCCATTTTTGTGAACTCCAGACACAGAAGAAGCAGGAATTCTGGGTGTGGCATTTCACCACATCTGACTCTGAATTAAAAACATATTTTGTGAATAGCAAGCCCAGAGAATGCATTCAGTTAGATGAATCTGTGAACAACCTGAGACAATGTTGCCGAAGCATTTGAGAGGAACCACATTTGCTGGATTTAGAACTGACAAGATTTCACTCCACGGTTTTTGTCACTTGATTTGTTAATGATTTAATCTTGCTTGCTACAACTCCTGGCCTGGTTTTTTTAACTCTTTTTTTTTTTTTTTTTTTTAATTTTTCTTCTTTTTTTCTTTTTTTCCCCCCT